>OMNO01014991.1:0-17431 GCA_900303215.1 Trachyrincus scabrus | reverse complement strand
CCCCCCCCCACCACAAACACTATATTTCTATTGCAGATCTACATAATCCATGCGAATTACCTATTTTTAAATAAAAAAGGCAAATTTTGTGTGTAAATCAGATTTTTAATTGAAGCTCTGTGATTTGTCTCGTAAAAATAACTATTTGCTAACATCATAACAATATCTGGTATAAACAGCTGAGACCAAAGAGACAGTAATTACTGTATGACACTAGTTATCCTTAACTGAAGGGTTTTTAAAGGGATATAGTTGTCAACAGGCTTATCTCTAGATTCCAGAAGGTAAAGGATAGAAAATAAAAAAATACCCTTTCTGCTCATTACCGTACACTATATACTGGTAATGTGAAAGCAAGCCTGAGGTCATGGTGTGAGTAACACTCACATTTTACAGTACTGTATGGTAGCGAAGCGTCAACTGGTGTAGTGAGAGCTAGTGTTGTGGTAAAAGGTCACACCTGGTTTAATCCTGAGAAAGATGGATCCTGAGCAGAGCTAACAGCCAAGCTTCGTTTCCTCTTCCCCACTGAAGAGTCTAAACACTAGGGCAGACAGTAGAGGGGTAGGGGTCAACAACATACAGGCTCTAACCACCTTCAATAAGATTTAGTATGGGTAAAACTAGCACTTCTGTTTTGGCCAAATGGACAAGTTATTTAAAAATGTGGAGTCATTGAGGTCATTGAGGCACAGGCATGATGTTCACATTTTGTGCCGTGTCTTTGGGCAAAAACATGATGTTCAACAAATACAAGGACTATCCTTGTTTGAAAATGTATGTTAAGTTTGCCCAATATACCTGAAGTGCAAGATCAACTCATACTAATTCTAAATCTAATAAGCAGACAACAATCCCCGGAGAAGGCCAGCGCAGACAGGCAACACCACGGCTCCAAAAAGAGCAAAAGGAGATTAGGGATAGATGGGGCAGAGCAGGAAGAGGGAGAGAGCCCATGGCTGTCATGTCTCCACTACTAGCATATAAAACATGTAAAAGCCATCAATTTGAGTTATTTTCTTCTTCTTGCCTATAGTCTTACAAGTACAACAAAATTAAACCAAATTGTGCGAAATTAGCCACAAAATAGTTGTAGTTACAAGTACTACATGTAATATATGTAACAATAAATACTCCTACATCATGGTTATACGGTAAAAAAAATTATTATGTTTTAGAATAAGAATTTCAGGGAAAAGCAGGAAGTAAACTTGGCTGAAGCAGGTCTTAAGTCTGTAAACCAGTGAAATAAAGGGTGTAAATTGGCTTTATCTAATCTCAAGGTGAATGGTACTACATATAAATTAAAAGCAGAATTGAAAAATTTTACTATAGCTAAAAGTCTATTTAACGTTTTATTAAAGGTTTTCTTACTTTGACTGTTCTGAATAGCTAGTTTGATGCACAACAAAGATACAACGCATGATTATGTGTTGGCATTACTTGACCCAGTAAGGTTTAAATGACACATCATGGTCTTTTGCAAAGCAACATTTTTCCAACTGATTAAAACAGAACACGATTGACCTTGCTATGCAATAATAATTTTAACTTTCATCACCAAATGGAAGCGCCGATGTGTGCACTTGCGCATGCGTTTTTTCACTGTTAAGATTGCAGTGGGTCTTCAACCAAACACTTGTTTGGTGGTCAAAGTGTGAATCTATAGTTAAACGTGATTTCTTTGTTCTCTGAATAAGGATGTAAATTGGGAGGGATTCACTTATAGAACTTGTCATGAACATTCTTATGGTGGTAGTAAAAAGTTACTAGATATTACTTGACCCACCCTGCTGCCTTTACTTTAAAGTCTGAGAGAGCTCTCCCCAAGAGACAGTAGACCCGGCCTGTACTTTTCCAGGATGCAAATCCTAGAACATAACATATTTTTCAATGTGTCAACACAAAATTCCTGCGTCATTTCCTGCGAGAATCGGCAATTCCATTGCACTGTGCCATTGCACCGAGCATTTTGGAGAGGAATGCTTTCAATAAAAATAGTTTAAATTTGGCAGAGGCCAAGAATGAAGAGAAGTGTTTGCACAACATTCCGGCTAAACTTCTATAGAAATATTCTTCTAACGATTGGATATGCATTATTTAATACTTAATTAGACCTATTTGACACTAAAGGATTGTAGCAACTATGACAGCTGTGAGGTCAATACAGTCAGACAGACCATATTGATCCCAAAGGTAGAGTGAGTGTGTGTGTGTGTGTGTGTGTTGCACAAACTGCAATCCAGGATGTGGATGTTTAAGTCCATGCAGTATATCCAAAAGTGTGTATCATAACAGTAATGAAATGCATAATAGACCCATTAAAAGTAGGCAACATTAATGGCTCTAGTCACTGTATTGAATTGCTATACAAGTGAGCTATAAGTGAATATCTAAGTGAGCCTGCTGATTTGTAAATGGAATGGTCTTGGAGCTAGAATAGGAAACATCTCAAGCACCTGCAGCTCCAAGTTGCGCAAACTGAAATTCAGTCATCTTTACTTCAACAGCAAATGTAACCGACCAACCTAAAAATAACACCCAGTGTAAATTCCAAGTTACTTAATGTTTGCTCAATTTGAGATGGAATCCTATAATCTTTTGAACAGGTATACATGAGTACAATCCATGCATCTACAATTGATTTCCCTTTTAACTAGTAGAAAATGCTGAAAGGTGGAAATAAATGTGCTATCGTTTGTAAATTGGACCACTACGGCAAGTGGCATCTAAGAAAAAGGGCAGAGGTATGCATCACTATGCCCCAACCTACAGCTCTTCCAAATGTTCTGTACTGTTATTTCTTTAGAGCTTCATCAAGGGAATATGTCCTTATTTCCCATTCAACAATGACGTAAGTGTCATATATAACCTATAAAGTTACTCAGAAGTTATTTAGTAAGCTAGGTACAAAAACACAAAAAAACAGCAGCTCTGGTGTTGACAAAATTATTCTGGAGGGGCATGAGAACACTGAAGATACACTTGTTTTAAAAGGCTTAAAATAGCAGATAAGTTATCAGTCTCCTTCCATTCCAGAGCAATACAACAAGGCAGTACAAAGGAGAAGGTAACACAGTAGTGGGTTCTGCTGATTAACCAGGAGATTTTTTTAAGTCTGAAGAGCTCAGGCAGAACCCTGAACACCATCACAGAATGTGCTTGGACAGCACAAACTTTACTATGGACCATGGCATAGATTGTTATTTTTCAAACTACTCACAAAATGGCTATGGGATTCCTTTTCTGTATGCCCAAATATGGACATAAATAGAGTACACATTACACTGAAAGAACACCTAAAAAAATTGAGCTTGGGATTCATCAAGGATTACTACACCAATATATTTAATATGAGTGTGATCCAAGTAAAAAAAGGGTTGCAGCTACTGTTCATACATGACATGCTTTAGCGTAGCCAAATGTTGCCTGTCTGCAAGGGCTCACAATTTTGAAGTACAGGGTATTCATTATTTTCAGGCAACGTGAGCATATCTTTGACCAAATCACACAAATCAAAGCATAATGAAAAAAAAATTGGATGCCTACTGTGGGAAGGGAAGAACATAAATATGATTACTTTACAACATTTTTGAAAAATGCCAGTTGGGATATAAACTAATGTAAACATACATCTTTACAGGTCTAGCTCTTTAATTCTATTAATATCTTCATAGTCCCCCAAGAATTATTAATGCTTACATAGTTTGACCTTTCACCCAAGGCTTAAACTGATTTTAATCTTCTATCAGCAAAAAGAAAAGGACAACAATCCAATATCAACTAGGTACAGAAAGGGCAGAAGGATTCCAAAGAGCGATAGGTTAGGTTGATTGAGTACAACATTAATGAATGAAAAAAAATAAAATTACAAAATACTTAGTTTCCCGTTTGCGTGCCTCTTTCCAATTTTCAATACTCTGCCATTAATTTAGTCCTAGAAAGCATTTAATTGATTTGAATTTTAGAGGATGGGCATGTTGAAGTCCATGCAGTATATGCAAAAGTGTGTATCTTAACAGTAAGTGAAATGCACAATAGACCCATTCAAAGTAGGCATCATTAATGGCTCTAGTCACTGTATTCAATTGCTATACAACTGAGCTTTAAATTAATAGTTAAGTGAGCCTGTTGATTTGTAAATGGAATGGTCTTGGAACTAGATGGAAATGTGTCTCAAGGACAAATTCGTATTCACTGGAAAGATTTGAAATGGTTGGAAAGGTTTGGAATTGCAACTGCAACAGAGATTGTAACACCCTACCTTGTTACAGTGTCGTCCGATGCCCATGAGGAAGTTATCTGGCTTTATGTCTCTGTGGATGAAGTTCTTTGTGTGCACATACTCGATTCTGCTGATCATCTAGTAATCAAAAAGAGTATAGAATCAGAAACTCCTTCAGAGTAGGTCGAGGACTCAAATTCTTATTTTATATTAGCATTTCTGGAGATACAACTATTAAATGTTTAACATTTTACTTGAAATGATAAATTATAAAATCAGAAGATGGTCGACTAATTTAGTAAGAACTAACAATTCAATCTGGTAACCCAGAAGTAAAACGTTTGCACCAGCCCACCAGAGCAGAGGGCCAGGTTAGGTTGCAAGCCTGCTCCGTTTCCTGTGTTGCTGGAGATTGTAGGAGACTTGTCACAACCTAATGGAAGTAAAGCCTTGAACACGGCTAGCGGCCTGCTGTGTTTAGGTGAGGTCTCTCTTTAGGTTTTCCTTGTGTGTGTTCTTCTTGTGGTGCATGGTGCGTTTTGTTTGAGTGGGAACAGTTCATATCAGGTTTATGCATAAAACATGTATAAGCATAGGAAAACATAAGTAAAGCGTTTTACCTGATCTGCCAACATGAGGACAGTCTTCATGGTGAAGCGCCGGGAGCAGAAGTTAAACAGATCCTCCAAACTGGGTCCTAGCAGGTCCATGACTAGAACATTGTAGTCCTTCTCCTGTCCATACCACCTAAAAAGAAAGTCAAAGAATACCCATTAAGCCCTATGGAAAGCTCACAGATGACCTGAATGTATGGATGATGAATACACTTCTAACCCAGTTATGGCGTCCCAGATCATTCTACGATTTGCCTATGGTAAGTTATGGGGTTAGGCGATTGGACGAATACATTGCAAATTACCAGTGGACTTTATTTGCAGATTTAGTGTTTTTTTTATTATTATTTCTCGAACCAGCAGCTAGTATAAATCACTCCGAATGCAGCGGCGAGGTAAAAGAAACACTACAAAATGGGACAGATTCCGACTTGTAAACTGCTTGTACAGACATTGGAAATCCCAAACGTATTAAAGTTTCCAAACGATTCATGCTTTTTAATTACTTTATTGCCAAGATTATTACATTTGTGCTCTTCGCGTTGGCAGTCACTGTGGAACTAAAAATCTAAATGCATTCTAGGCTCCAATTGTCATCAGATTCATCCAATGTAGATGGCCAGGCACATACAAATGATCTGTCACGGGGTGACATCCAACACATGTTGGCTTGTTTATGCGACAATTACGCGTGACACAGATGATCTGCCGGAAGGCAGATAATTAATGTCCGAATTCAACTTCACTTGTTCCCTAATTCGTGTACTATATGGCATTCACTATATAGGGAATTGGGAATGAGGGAACAAGCCAAATCGAATACAGGCATAATGTTATTGTTTATGACAAAACAGTGTAGCTCCCATAGCCCCCAATGAAAATAAATCACATGCTGTGATAGAAAGGAATTAGAAACCATAGCCATAGAAATCCTATATTTAAATTGCACAACTCAGTACTTCACCATTCTAAAATAGTTTTACCCAGCTGCTATGAAAAGAATTCCCTGAGTGTTGTGTAGTAAAGACCGGCGTGCACGTTTTTTTACATGTAGTGATTAAACGTGAATTTGAAAGCAGGTTGTTTTCCTTGGACAGTCTTCTATCCTACCAGGGTATAACATCTCATTGCCGTTTATCAAAGCTGGAGTGCGGTACTTATATTTATACAAGTAGTATAAGTAATAATATATAAATGAAAGTCTGTTACATGGCCTATTTATTACAACCTTTAGTTCCCCTGGTGTGTTTGTAATTGTAGACTCAAATCGTATGGTGATTTAAACAAAAAAAAATGTAGGGGGGAGAGACCATAGTGACAGAACTGCAGCTACTAGGAGTATGGCAGAAGCTATGGCAGAGAATCCAAACAAGCATCAAAGAAAAGTTTCTGGAGAGGATACTCCAAAAAATGCAACCCTGCGTTCAGAGGAAGGCATAAAGTCCAAAAAGAAAGCGATCGACGAGGACAAACACGGATCTGCATTGGTGTTGATTTTCCTGGTTGAAGAGTGCTAAAAGAAGAGAAGGTACTAGGGGCAGACACAGATGTCGCGTTACTGCTCTTGGACAGGTATATTGCCATTACATTTACTCTGTCTAAATAATGGATTATTGTCTTGGAACTGTGCAAATGTATCTTTACTATTTCTGAACACGAGTCTGGGACTTTCCGGGGCTATGAGTGTCATGTAACGCGTCAAGTGTGTAATTACTCTCACTGCCAGAAGGGGAAGACAAAAGTTCTGCACTCAAGTGTTTGTTTAAAGAGGTTAGGCTGCTTAACCAGTTAAGTCAATGGCAGATGGGTCAACTGAGGAAGTGACATGCGGGCTAAATCCAACCAGAATATTTGACAAGATCGATACGCAATGGATCAACAGCTTGAATACACTGATGAGTGACTGAAAGTGTACGCGATTACGTTTATATGCACAGCTTTGTAAGGACACTTTTTTTTTAAGATCCCATCAAGGTTTTTAAATTTTCTCTCATTAGATTGAACATGAAAGACATCCAAGACATCCCCTTGTCGCCCAAAATGTGCGTTGTACGATGAGCAGCCCTAGGTCTATACTGTAAACACCCAACATGTATGTACGATGAGCAGCCCTAGGTCTATACTGTAAACACCCAACATGTATTTCTCTGCATTTCTGGGTGGGTGTCATCAGTATCTGATCTTTAGGCGCATGCACAGAATTAATCATACACACCCAATACCCTTAACCAGGATTAGCCTGGCCCTAGATGTTTATGTGGCTGTTAAGAAACCAGGTTACTGCCTTAGCCAGGTTAAACCAGGTTTTTAGTGTGCAATGAATGTCAATCACTGACAGCAGTTGTACAGTGTTTTATAGTCCCTGATGTTTTGTTTTTTATCTTATGACATTTGATAGACAAACAGAAACAGAAATTACCAGACCTATCAAAGTAAAAGTAATTATTCAAACCTCTCTGCAACCCACTAAGAATGAAGTAGCCAAGTAGGCTTATATCAGTTAACTTCCTGCTCTTTTTTTCATCCCATGAAACACTGTTGCTGCGAAGTGGGGGAGGGGCGAGGAAAGGAGTATGAGGATGAGCAGGTTACACAGGTTCCAAAAACAATTGTATTGCTCTCGTGGCAAGATGATTGGCCCAATGCAGTTGGTTTGGATTGCTTGGGGTGGTTCCATTGAATGTTATCTGTGCATTTTTTTTTCTGTCTTTGGAATGACTGCAGAAGAAGAAACCAAAACATTAACCAAATGAACAACCTAACCAATAACTAGTTTGAGTATAAGTTGCAAAATGTACATAACGAAAACATTTAAGCTTGTTTGGAAACATGCTGTATTTGGCAATTTAATAAAAAATACTGCTCTGTAATTAAAGACAGTTTGTAGAACTGGGCATTAGAAGGACAAGTATGACTCGTGCATTACCCGTAGTTTACAATAAAAATAAATATTTTGATTATCATAAGCTTTAGCACCCACATGAAGCTAGATTAGTGCAATTACTTTGTGGTGTTGACTGCACAACAAGTATACCACCAAACACCCAACTATGGGCTACAGATCTAATTCGCCAACAGGGGTTACTAGACACCATGTCCTAGTTGTTAAAAGAACACATAAGCAGGCACAAGGGAGATCAAGTTTCAGCCAGCAGCCAATCAGCTGGCTGCCAATTGTTAGGGTGTGTGTGCATTTTAGAGATCAACAAAATATGCAGCAGGGTGGGAAGACGACCAGAATGTTTGAATATACTGACTGTAGCACACAGGTTAACTTACTCAAACAAGGAGCCTATAAAAAGTAATCACAGGTTGGTATTAAGACAGCGTTTCCATTCTGTTGAAAACAGGAAATGGGTTGTATGTGCTATAACAAATCAATGTCCACCCGATTTGCACCGTGTATGCAATAAACACAAAAACAAATGTGTCTCAAAAAACTATTACAAAGGGAGTCATTAGTTTATTGAATCAAATATGATTGGTCTGATCCTTGACACCAATAATCTTCCTAGGATGTAAAAGCAATACAAATCTTTTAACATTTCTAACTGAAACCCAGTTTAATAGCACTTTAAGCCTACAGTACAATCAGTTTGGCCATCAATGGGCCTTTCTCACAGTAGGAAAAACACAGGTGTAGCCCATAACATGAATTATGGGTCTGTTTGGTTTGGGTATGGCAGTGCACCAGTATAGACACAACTAGCCATGTAAATATACATTGCCCATGCTGGTGCTACGACAGACATAAATAAAACCGACCTAATGTTAAAATTACAGGAACAGGAAGTTACTTTACTCTACTATTGACGACCTGTGAAAAGGGTCCATAGCAATTCAAAGCACTGTGCATTTAACACACCTGTGTGCCAGTCAACCAACCCCTCTCCCCACCTCACAAAACCCATATAGCCATAAGGTTCTTGTGAATAACTGGAATCTGAATTCTATGCAACGTTTTAGGTTTGAATAATAATCCTCTTTGGTAAATTAATTTAATCTGTTGACCATTTCGCAATAGGTTGTAACTTAGTCTTTTGTATAGTAATTTACCCACAGCAAACTATACGAACAACAATGCGTTTGAAGGTTCTGAAAATAAACGTATGCTTACACTCCGGAAACATTTCTCGTCGTCAAATGTCTGATTGAAGCATAACTCTACATTTGGCTCTACATTACTCTATATTTGGCGATTCCATTTTCAAGTGACGACTGCTTGTCGCAGGTTAACAATTCTTCCATTGGTACAAATAAATGATTTGTTCTCTACTCCATAGCAAACGGTTCGACTAGCAAAACATGTGACAGTTGAGATACGATTAGGTCGTATCCGTACCAGGCCGAGCCAACACCCATGTCCCAACATGAAGGAACATTATTGCCAAGGTTAGGCCTTGTTACTTGTTTTCGCTGCTGTGCTCGGCCGCCATTTTCTAATAGGGAGTGGAAGACATGTTGGGAGCAAACACAACAAAAGAGGAGCGGCCATTTCCAGCAACCGAGAACTTATTTCTCTCTTACAATATAAAAGGTGTACGGTTAAGCGCAGTAGTTTAAAAAAATATAATGTATAAACACGAGCATTTCTGCCAATGTATAGCGACAGTCATATGGGTGGAGAGAATTAGAGAGATCAACGGAGCTAAATCCAGCCAGGTTACGGCTCCAGACCGGACTCCTTACTTAACGTGCTCACATTAAGAACTCCGTGCTATGATTAAGTGTCGACGTCAATGCGCATTTCACAATCGCGTTATCTAATTTAGCACCCACCCAGAGCACAATCAATGGTAGTTAATTTACCTTATGTGTGGAATCCCGATGCCTCCTTGTAAGATCTTGTAAAGTTTGCTTTCGTATAGTAACTGTGGATGTCTTGCTTTCTGCGATTCCAATTTTACTGCTACCTCCTGAAAGAAATACATAGGATCAGTTGGATTTTCAAAAAACAGCTGACACCACAGCGGCCAGGCTTTATGCAAGTCTTTCACGCAGGTTATATGGTCAAATAAGTATCTATATGAATTTACAATATCTCAAATAAGTATAATTAGGTATGAAACTGTACAACGAAAAATATATTGTGATTAACGAATTAATCAACTGAGTCTGGCAGTTGGTTCAAAGGCCTTCCCACCACCACGCCATACTCAAGTAGATTTGTTAAAAAACAAAAAGGAAATGAATGTACATCTTATATAAATAGATTACCTCTCCATTTGTGATGTTGATGGCCAAGTATATGTCGCCAAACGACCCCGATCCAATTTTTCTGACAAGCTTGTATTTCCCACCGACTATAAACTCGGCTTTGGAGCCACTGCTACTCGCCATAATCCCCACCAATTATAACGGCAATTTCGATTCGAATAAAGAAAATGTGTAGACGATCTTGCCAGTGTTAAAAGGACATACAAAATCCGATGTATATTACGACCGATCGAGGAGATAGTGCTAATCGTAGCTACTTCCCAGAAGGTATCGTCGAAAGCTAACACAGCAGGTGAAAACTAGACCACGTCGGTCGGTTTTGTATCACTGCCCAGTAGAATAATCTTCGTGAAAACACAAACACGGCGAATGTGAAAAAAAATCGTATTTGACAAACGGTAATCCAAAAAGACTCCTAAATAACATGTGAAATCATCCAGCCAATCGAAGTAGTAGTTTTGCTAGCCTGACATCGCTAGCACAAAGGTAATAACATCGAAAAGGCAGACGCAGTAAAATGTCTGACCCCTCGACTCGAGGGGCAATAACAGTCCTTTAAATCAATCTTCGGATGGTAATTAATTACAGCTTCGCTGGTCCTTTCACAACGTTTGTCGAAGAAATCTAAGGGTTGCAGCCGTCTTTACAAAGCGCAACCCACTGGATCCGCCATCTTCTCCTCGCAATCTTTTCTCTTCTTGTTTCCGTTTAGAGTGTGAGCTAGCGTTAGCTATCCTAGCCACAGGGAGCGCGCATTGGCGCGTGCACAGTATATTTTCGGTGACGCGCCCTGCTTGGGCAGTAGGTACGGAGACGACGTCACTAAATTGCGAACCCTCAAATTGAACGAATGTCGTGCCAGTATATATTATACAGCCAGACCATGGTCAATATGCTCTTTTTATTTGACCTAACCTTGTTTCTCTTATATTGCCGCTTTTGTGATTTGTTAAAAAGTGTACAATACTCATAATGTTTAAAATGTTGAATTAGGCCCTACAGTAGATGTGCGTGAGCCTGTGAAGACAACAGCAACATATCTGATGATTAGAATTACCCAGCGAAACTGGGAGGGAATTCCTAATCCTCTGAATCCGTTTACACAAGTTTACACAAATAAATAGAGGTAGTCATGGGAACTTGCTTCAGTACATTATCATTAAATTAGAAAGATAAACGTACAGTAGCCTATAATAAGAAACACATTGGCACATGTCGAACTCATAACACTAATGTAACATTTTTGGAGTTCACAATCACAATACAACTTCCGTGCAACACAATGCAACATAAACATCAAGACGAATGCACACCTTCGTCATGGTCTAGTGGGAGAGAGAGTGTTTCACAACAAGGGCAGTAGTCTTCACACCTTTTAGGCATGGCTAAGACCAGACACACAGGGCACATGCCCCGGGGCCCACGAGAAGCCCAAAGTTTTCAGGGCTACACATACAGGTTCAATGCACTGCATACAATTATTTCACTTATCTAAATGAAATGTGCACACTTGTGGCCCTGACAGATCCCAGCAATGGTCCATCTTAGGAAGGCCCTAGCTATGGTCCATCTTTACCAGGAAGGCCCTAGCTACGGTCCATATTTACCATGAGGGCCCTAGGACAAAAAGTTCAGTGATTAAAAAACCAAAATGCATGTTGCAGGCCAACGTCCATCCTCTCTTCCAATGTTTAAACGAGTTTAAACGGTCCATCTTTACCAGGAGGGCCCTAGCTATGGTCCATATTTACCATGAGGGCCCTAGCTATGGTCCATCTTTACCAGGAAGGCCCTAGCTATGGTCAATCTTTTCCAGGAGGGCCCTAGCTATGGTCCATCTTTACCAGGAGGGACCTAGTTTACTCCAGACTTTTTTGAGAACTGATGCAGAAGTCTGTGGCTTTTGCGGAAAGATTTAGTAGCTTCTAGTGGCGTGCCATATTAGCATATTCATAGATCCTGGCATAGGCGTACTAGATGAGGGCAAAGATGTGGAGTTAATACAAGCCATTTTAAGTACTGTATGGATCTTTTTGGGTTAAAATATACTTCACAAGTACGTTTATTGAACAGAGATTATTTATTTCAACCACATCAGGAAGGGGACTTGGTGATCCAGGCCATATTTTTCATGACAAACCACTGCTTGGTTTGCTTTACAGCAAGTGTAAATGTGGTCCCATTTAACTATCTACTAACTACTCATAAGCTAAAAGTTCCTTCCTAAACCTGCACAGCCAATGGGACAACCATACAAAATCTGCCAGACATGTGAAACCAAAACACCACAGCAGGTGCAACAACGTCTGTCCCTGGCAAAAAGCTTCACAAAAAAGTCATACACAGTAGTCCAGTCTGTACTCCAAAGATCCTAAAAACAAAGCAATGCCGAAATGAATGCCCTTAAAACCTTAAGGGGAACTTCATGAAGAAAACATTTGGATTCTAAATTAGGATTGCCAATGACCTATTCCTAAAACCAAAACGTTTGAGACAAAAAGTTTATTGTAGTCTGGCATTTAAATGTTTAAGTAATGTGTAATACCTACATACATGAAAGTACAGGCCAACCACATATTTAAACTGTTAAATAAAGTAAACACAACATAGTGGCATTTCACTAAATATTCTCCCTGTCTGAATGAGTTGGTAATCAATACACTATTACTCTAGAATACTTCCAATGACCTTGGTGAAAAATGCTGTTCAGCCTACTGATTGGATGGGAGGTGTGGAGCAGAGGGGGGAATGTTTAAACAGTGTTTGGTAACTGCACATGGAAAGAAGGCAGAGGTGTGAAACACACACCTGTTGGTAAACTCACACAGATGTGAAGAAAGATGTGTATGTGTCAGGCATTCATCTAAAGAAAAGCCATGAAGGTGCTTGCTGCATTTTGTTCTGTTCTGTTCCTGTCTCTGAGTGGTAAGTACTAAAATAATACAATATATATTAGTATAATTATCACTAATGACCATATAATCAATATTTACAGTGCTTATTTGGAAAATAATGGTGTCCAAAATGTCAATATCAAACCTCAATGTAACATCCAAATCTGTACCAAAACCTTCACAAGTCTGTATTTTTTGGACTCTTTCAGCAAGTAGAAAAATGAATGTTCATCATTCTCTGCACCTGCATAATGGTGCTAATAATGATAATTTTATCCAGTTAGAGGTTTATCAAAAGAAGCATACCATATTGGTAAATAGTTTAGTCTTTTGATAGATTTGGCAACAATTATGCATATGAAATCCTAATTTACAAAATGAGAAATCTCTCTCTCTATCTCTCTCTCTCTCTCTCTCTCACACACACACACACACACACACACTTTTAATCCTACTTCCAATAACCACAATCCTGGACATTCAATTATTTTCCATATATTTATACATTGCCCAGCTGAAAGGAAGGGATGGATAATATTCAATATTTGAATTGCCTTTTCATACTGACTCAATTTACATTTGCCATTAAATTAAATGTGAAAAAATGGAGGCCTACAAAGAGTCGCTTTAACAGTTTTAACACTTTCAACCTGTAAAAAGTGTTAAAGCAAAAAGTAAAAGAGTAAATTAATTAGTTGGAGAGAACAATGAATAAAATAAAAATAAAAACAGGAAATCATTGAAGTTACAAGTTGAACCAATTTTTTTTGTGACAATCAACCAGCTAGGTGGACTGAGTGAGTACATAAATAGCTAATTGTGTGTGTGTGTGTGTGTGTGTGTGTGTGTAGTCCTGTCAGAGGAGGATGAAAATAACATATGGCCTCTCAATGGGTTGACCTGTCCTGAACCAAGACAGGTAAGTCTATGGAAAAATGTATTAAAAATTAATTAATCAATTCTAAAATGAAGTCCCCACCCTTCCTAATTGAACAACACTCACACATCACAGAAATATAAATTGCCCTGGCCATCAATGTGTGAATCTCTTTCCTATTCCAGCCTCATTGTGACCAGTATATGGTCGGACAATGTTCCAGAGAGTATGACCCAGTATGTGGTGATGATGGACACACCTACAGCACTGAGTGTGTCCTTTGCCAGGCGAATAGGCAAGTGACTATTCGCAAAAATAAGTGACGTCACAGTTAATGGGACCATTAAAAATGTGTTAATATCCAAGGCATGGGAGTAGTCCAGGATGTTAAATTAAATAATGTGATGTTTTTCTCATAGTCGGGAGAAGAAGGATGTTAAAGTCTCCCATGAAGGACAATGTGAACATTAGTGGACCAACACAACTAAAGACTACGGCTTCACATGGAAAACGACTAAGGATGAAGCACATCTCTTCTCTCTCAATGTCCAGCCCTTTTCCAATATTAAAGTGCTGCATTTGTACAATGTCTAATTTCTGTGCTAATGCTGGCTAAATAAATACAATACGTAT
Organism: Trachyrincus scabrus; assembly: GCA_900303215.1. Classification (NCBI taxonomy): domain Eukaryota; kingdom Metazoa; phylum Chordata; class Actinopteri; order Gadiformes; family Macrouridae; genus Trachyrincus; species Trachyrincus scabrus. Next base: position 2,971 of record OMNO01014991.1, on the reverse strand, counting down.
AGTTTTTAAGATCTAAATATTCATGCAGGACATATTTCATGAAGTAAAAAGAGGTTTAAATAAAATGGGGATACTCAAAACTTTAGAATAGCATTTAGGAGAAGTTTGTCACAAGTTTGTTTATTTAGGAATCCTTCTCAAGCCAACATTGAGCTCAGGAGCATGTTAAAGAACAACTTGCAGGTTGACATCCCCAGTTAATTAATAGGGGGAAAGTAGCAAATTGATTTCTGTAGCAGTAAATCCTATCACATAACATCAAACTCCTTAGACTCATTGTAAACACACATCCCTGCTTCTCATGACTGATATTTATGGAATCAAAATAGGATCAAAAGTATTGTAGCTGTGTATCACATATCTGAATGTGTGAAAACATTTTGTATGAATACATTCAAATGTGTGAATGCGTAAAAACTTTTGAACCACTGAATTCAAATGTTTGAATCCGTAAGATCTGTAGCTGCGCATGACATTTTGTGAACAAATGAAAAAAATATTTGCACAAATAATTTCCAATGTGTGAGTGCATGAAGAAGATTTGCACAAAGTTGCACAGTTACACATCAGGTTTACAGTTACACATCTACCTGTTTGTGGGTGGAAAAAAGTTCACACTGAACTCGCATCAAATCTACGAGTACGAACCAAACCTATGGGTACAAATACTTTTGTCTCACATTTGACGCTCCCGCCTGAATAACCAATAGGGATGCTCAGATTAACATATGATTTGACTATCCAATCAGGAATCTAATTTCACTATCCAATCACGGACCCTGGGGGGCGAGCCTTTCTAGCAGTTTTTTTCTGCAGTATGACACTCAAATAAGATCATGAATCAATCAAATCAGATTGTTAGTTATTCCAGTTAAATGGAATAACTCTGTAGACCAAAACATTGAGATATGAGTCTACAGATAGCAAATATATAATGCTAAATACCAGATATATAACGGGCATTGTGGTGTGACGTTTGATAGCTGTTACTTGCATCTATTATGTGCTTCACATACACGATGAAGATGGTCTGATTGACATCTCACATTGCACCTACTCCTACTGAATCTACCATGTCTCCAAGCATCCCTCAAAACATGTGAAGCTGGCTGGATCAACCATCCTCTGCAGACAGTGCAACCACACTCCTGATCAGCTTTGGCAAATGGGACATCATAAATACACTCACAAATACACTGTGTATTTATACACACATAAATACACAGGAATACCTTGAGGCGATGTAGAGATGTACTTTTCTGTTGCCTGGAAATGTTTGATTGTCTGCCTTTCACTATTACATTTCATCAGCCTTTCACAAAAACATGTAAATTAACCAAACTCTCGTTCCCAGACCTAGATGTTGACTGGGAGGGTGCAGTGATGACCCCTGACACTTCAGCCAGTGGAGTTCTGTTCCCCGAATTTGAATCACACGCTCTCTGACGAAGAGATGACAGCGCTTCGGTCTGTGGTTGACCCACAGTCTAGACAGTCTTTGATAGTACCTCCAAAGAAGTACTGACAAAAACAAATGGGATAGGCAGTGTTTGCAACATGGTAAAAATATCAACAAGTAGGGCAGCAAAATGGCCATGTGTAGGCCAGTTATAAGAGTAAAAACTTTGAACTTCCATAAACTTTGAACTTTGATCAACTTTGAAACTTGAAATCACTCCTGTCCATCTGACTGAATAGCTACACGTGAGTGTGCAAATACTCTATATGCTACACTTGCTTTAATTTGAAAATGTATCAAGGAAAGTAGATGTTGATAGTGAATAACTCAAAATGAAAAATAGTCCAATGTGTGGAGGATTCAATTAAAACAAATTTGATTTGCCATACAGACAAGTGAGTGCATTTCTTACCAAGGCAAATACAATGTAGTTTAGCTACGATACTCAACCCAATTTTATAAAAAGATAAATGAATGTTCCAAAAGTCCATTAAGTTATTTCCAATGTATTCAAACAACCACTCTAGAGACTCACTTCAGTCATGCATATGTTTAATGTCACATTGTCTCGGGAGTGAGATTGACATTTATGAATGGGGTCTGGAGGTGGACATGCCGGATCTCCATATAGGTACCATTGGATGGCCAGCAGGGGAAACTGCGTGCTGTTCCAGTACAAGTAGTAAGCCAGTCTGCCAACAGCCCAGAATCATGTTTCCTTCCCTCTGCAATACAACATAGGTATTAGGCCTACATTTGCATTTTTAAGTAACGTTATGCCTGTCTGACAGAATCTGTCAACGCTAACGGTTAGCGGTCATGCCTAAGAAAGTCCACAAGGATTACTCTTTTCTTCGTGAAATAGTCGACAACGAAAATGCTGCGTTATGCACATACTGCAAAAGTACATTTTCGGTCACGCACGGTGGAAATGCCGACATAAAAGATCATATTAAGATATTAAGCCAAACATAAGTGGTGGCTACAAGCGGGAAGTAGCACCGTTGCGACCTAGTTCGGCGGGGCAAACGCCGGTGACAGTGATCTGAAACGGGAGTTGCCTTGAAAGCAAATTTTCATTGTTCTCCACGCGATGCAACTTTGTGCCAGACAAGGCTGGATGTAATCGGGGTGGGGGGGAAATGAAGCCACCGACCACCAAGGCGACCGTCTGAAGCCTGGAGCTGTACCCAGTTTTCCAATCGTTGGTCGAAGCGCTCGAGGTAGATACTAAACGGGCTGGCTAAAGCGATCGACAGACAGCTTGCTGGCTGTTATACGATTACCGAACAATAATAGACAATGTTATGGTCTGCAGGTTCGCCCACATCAGAAGTCACGCAATGATATGCATCCTCGAGTTCGACACTAAACTGCATGGTTCTACTTCCTGCATTTGTAAAGAAAACCAACAAAACTGCGTAAAATGATATAAATAATTAAGGTAGACACATTCATCAGAAGGACAGTGTCATGAGAAGCAGGGACATGCGTTTACTATGAGTCTAACGT
>OMNO01014987.1:4206-26153 GCA_900303215.1 Trachyrincus scabrus | reverse complement strand
CACAGCCTCATTCACCTCCTTCCTCACCATCGGATCTCACACACACACACACACACACACACACACACACACACACACACAGCTGCCTATTTCAACACAATGGGTGCTTTTTTTAAAGGTCCTTCTGAGTGGTCAGAAAAATGTCTTATTTTAGGTTGAGCCCTAATTGGACCGAGAAGGACAACAAAGTCGTATTTCTAGTGTTATTTGCGGGACGTGGTAAATATCCAGCTATATTTCAGTGATAGTTTGTCATGCCCGGGAGAGGGCTGGTCCTTCTGTCACAAGACCGTCTGCTCATCCAGCGCTCTGAGCAGACTCCCTCATGGCTCTGACATGTGCAGACGGCTGAACTCAAAACGGCCACTTAGTCATTATATCCACATCACTGATGATTATTTATCAAGAATCTTTAATCAAATATTTTGTGAAAGCACCAATAGTCATCGCCACGTCTCTCTCCACCCTCCCTCAGACTCGAGAGGCTCCAGAGGATCGTCACCAAAGTCCAGATGGAGTCGGGGTCGTGTGAGGAGCAGCTCAACCAGCTGGAGAGCCAGATGCAGACAGTGAGTCGCAACACAGACCCCGGTCCGAGAGACAGACCCCGGTCCGAGAGAGACAGACCCCTGTCCCAGACAGACCCCTGTCCCAGACAGGTCACCGTCCTCGGAGAACACTGGGACTCTGTTCTCTCCCTCTCTGTTTCTATTCAGCCAGGATTACTAGTCAGCAATCACTTTGGCAACTCACGTGGCTTTTGTGAATTTTCCACCATGAGCTAAGACCTGAGAGATTTCAACCTATTACAGAACCGGTTGAGTCTGGATAGTTTCACTCATTCACTCATTTCACGTATTCATGTCTGATAAATATTAATATAGAAACGGGGAAAAGGCTCTATATTGTACATTTAGTACAGTCTCTCGGGTGGAGAGTTGGCATTTCATTAGCTGCGGATCAATACAATACATGGCTGAGAAACTAAACATGTAAATGTGTCATGATGACCCCCCAGGACATCCGTCTGCAGAACTCAGGGAAACCAGCCCGGCACACAGCGGAGGTGGAGCGGGACCTGGATAAGGCTGACGGCATGATCCGCCTGCTCTTCAACGACGTGCAGTTCCTTAAGGATGGGCGCCACCTGCAGGCTGAACAGATATATCGCAGGTCATTGAACAACAACACGTTTTTTATTATTATTATCATGTACACAATTTGTACAATCAGATATGAAGTCAGCTGCGTTAGATTAGTTGAGTCGTTGAGTCACATGTGTGCGGGGGCAAATAATAAGCGATTTATTATTTTTTGTATATTCCTGCAGGGTTTACCGCCTCCACGAGCGCCTGGTGAACCTGCGCAGTGATCACAACCTGCGTCTGCAGTCGGCCGTGAGCGCCGCCCAGGTCCAGCCGGTCGCCCAGCAGCAGAGCTCCGCCAAGGCGCGGCCCGAGCTGGACGACGTCACCCTGCGCTACGCCCAGGACCTCCTGGCCTGGGTGGTGGAGAATCAGCGCCGCATCGACGAGTCCGAGTGGGGGTCGGACCTGCCCACCGTGGAGTCCAACCTGGGCAGCCACCGGGGCCTCCACCAGAGCGTCGAGGACTTCCGAGCCAAGATTGAACGGGCCAAGTCTGACGAGGTACGTACGGGCTTCCTTTAACGAGGGCTTCTTCTGCCCCCATTTGTCATTTTCGGCCATTTTTTAACATGTTAGGAAGTAGCTTATTTTTTTGCACGACAGACGAATATTCAGTGACTCCAATGAAAAGGAATTCTGGAACCGCTTTGGGAATGCAGTCAAACACAGAAGTTAACTCTTTATTTTACCCGTCATCCCGATTTCGAGTGCAATTGTAATTTTCTTAGGGGCAAAATGACCCGAGCCCCCTGTTGATTTTCTGACCCTTTACTACTGCCACTAAAAACCATATTCAATATTACCATCGAAATACCAGGGACCTCTATGGCTTATTGGTTTGTTTGACTGATTTAATATTGATGATGAACTCCTGCAAGTCCTGCAATAATTTTGATTACTTACTTGTTTCTTGTCGCTATTTTAAATCGACTCTCTCTTTAGGGACAGCTGTCTCCTGTCAGCAAGGGAACCTACAGAGATTACCTGGGTAAACTGGAACTTCAGTATGCCAAACTACTGGTAAATATACTGTTCACTACATCATCTGTGTAGAAAAGCGCAATTGTCATGCATAAATATCCCATCACATTAACACGAATCATTATTGCAGTTTTGTTTTTCGGAGGCGTGTCCTCGTTGTCTTTTGTCATTGTTTTATTTGCTGTGTTTCGCTCATGAGTTGACGTCCGTATTTCAGAACTCGTCCAAGTCCCGGCTGAGGAACCTGGAGTCTCTGAACGGCTTCGTCAGCGCCGCCACCAAGGAGCTGATGTGGCTTAACGACAAGGAAGAGGAGGAGGTGAACTTCGACTGGAGCGACAGAAACACCAACATGACCGCCAAGAAGGACAACTACTCGGTGGGTGGTCCTGACGCCGTCCCCCCGTTCGGCTGTCCTGTTGTAGATGTTCTAGATGTTTCTGTCCTGCGACCCCCATGATGCATATCAGGCGAACCCAGAGTGCGGGCGTGACCCCAAGGCTGGGAAACACACTGCTTTAGGAGAAACTATAAACTCTCACAGTAAACCAAGAGATAGAGAGAGACGGATGAAATCGATAGATACATGAAATAATGACCACCTTACCGACTCGTCGTCTTCAGGGCCTGATGAGGGAGCTGGAGCTGAGGGAGAAGAAGATCAACGACATACAGATCACCGGGGACAGGCTGATCAGGGAGGGACACCCGGGCAAGACGACAGTGGAGGTAAATACAACAACAACACAACAACGCTGAAGGGAATTCATTTATACATCCATGCCAACGACATGGCATACATCGTCGTATGTTACACACACACACTCTCTATGTACACACACTCGCCATTTAAAGCACTTTGAGTGCTTAGAAAGTAATGATGTAAATGCAAGAAAATATGTTTATTATGAATTATTATGTGATGAAACATATGCAGTCAACCCTGCTTTTTGATTCTGAACTAATGTGTATTAGGTGTAATCCCGAGCTCATCATGAAACAAATTGGTATATCCAGCATGTATCCCCCTGTAACATGTATTGGGACATGCCGTTTAACCTATTAGCTCATCTCCTGTTATTTCCCCCGTCTCTGTCTCTGTCTCTGTCTGTCTCTGTCTGTCTCTGTCTCTGTCTCTGTCTGTCTCTGTCTCTGTCTCTGTCTCTGTCTCTGTCTCTGTCTCTGTCTCTGTCTCTGTCTGTCTCTGTCTCTGTCTCTGTCTCTGTCTCTCTCTGTCTCTCTCTGTCCCTGTGTCTGTCTCTGTCTCTGTCTGTCCCTGTCTCTGTCTCTGTCTCTGTCTGTCCCTGTCTCTGTCTCTGTCTCTGTCTGTCTCTGTCTCTGCGTCCTCCAGGCCTTCACAGCTGCCCTGCAGACTCAGTGGAGCTGGATCCTTCAGCTGTGCTGCTGCATCGAGGCTCATCTCAAAGAGAACACCGCCCACTACCAGGTACACGCATCCCTGTTGTAAACCCACACTCGGGGTCCACAAGAGACCCCATCACCGGAACCATCTCACAAAGCACAGAACTCGTTACAACCTGGGAGCTCCTCCGCCGGGGGCCATCGAGCGGTCACATCTAATGAGTCAACTTTCCCGTTCCTCCCTCAGTTCTTCGCCGACGTGAAGGAGTCGCAGGAGAAGATGAAGAAGATGCAGGAGAACATGAAGAAGAAGTACAGCTGTGACCGGTCCACCACCGCCACGCGCCTGGAGGACCTTCTGCAGGACGCCACGGTGCGCTCACTAGCTAGCAATATTTTTATATTTTATTTCTATAGCTTTAATAGGAAGTCACTTTACACCAGCAATGCAATAGAGTAATAAACATATCAATAAAGAATTACATTGAAACATTTGAAAAGCATACAAATGAAGTCGCAGAAAGAGGGACAGAGAGGTGAGGGTTCAACATCATAACGAGACTTTTAGATGTTCTCGCTTGATACCGACTGGCTTCTGACCCAGCTCCTCCCGTCTTCAACAGGAGGAGAAGGAGCAGCTGAATGAGGTCAAGACAACCGTGAGCAGCCTAAACAAGAGGGCTCGCTCCATCATCCAGCTGAAGCCACGCAACCCCACCACCTCCGCCAAAGGGAAGCTGCCCATCCAGGCCGTCTGTGACTTCAAGCAGGCCGAGGTTAGTGATTCAGAATGTCTATATTCACCTGTCTGAAATCCAAGGAGTCTTCAATGAATCTTAAGTTCCTTCAGATTCGTTTTTTTGCAAAGACTCCATTGGTGCGTCTAACTGCGTTCCATCTGTGACCTGACGTGTGTGCAGATCACAGTCCATAAGGGAGATGAGTGTGCTCTGCTGAACAACTCACAGCCTTTCAAATGGAAGGTCCTGAACCGATCGGGCAACGAAGCCGTGGTGCCCTCCGTGTGCTTCATGGTTCCTCCGGTCAACAAGGATGCTATGGACAGTGTGGCTAGGTAAGTAAGCGCAGTATTATATTATACTATACTATACAGTATCTCTAGTTGTTCAGTTGTTCCATAAAGCGTGCACCCATGAAACTCTCCTGCTTTCCTCCAGTCTGGACACGGGCTACCAGCAGATGGTCACCATGTGGCAGCGGCTGCACATCGACATGAAGGGTCTGCTGTCATGGCAGTACCTGATGAGGGACATCACACAGATCCGCTCCTGGAACATCACCATGGTCAGTCCATTATTCATTTTGCGTCAATGCAAAATGGTGTCCTTTAAGCTGGAACAAAAAGGCATAGCAGCCAGTTTGATTATGCTATAAAGTTACCTCACCCCTCCGACCGCAGTTTAAGAGCATGAAGCCGGACGAGTACCGGCTGATGGTCAGGAACCTGCAGCTCCACTACCAGGACTTCCTGCGTGACAGCCAGGACTCCCAGCAGTTTGGCCCCGACGAGCGCCTGCGGGTAGAGGAGGAGTACAACACGACCACTCAGTACTTTGACAACCTGCTCAACTCCATGGAGAAAGGTGAGGACACGACACCTGCCGGCCCCAAGCGCTGATCTTGTGTCTTCACCTGAGTCGGGGACTGAAATAGAGAACATACTGTAGCTGTAGCGTATATGAAACCTTGAATGTAACTGTAACCGTTCGCCTTTTTTTTTAGGGTCAGTGGTTTTTAAGGTCAAAGGTGAGTGATGTTTCAGCTCAACGAAGGCCCGTTTGAGCTTGGGCTCCGCGAGCATGTGTATGGCCTACGCTTCTGAACCACAAATGGGACGTTCGAAAATGGGTTTTTTTTTTTTCTTGTGTTTCTTAGTCCACACAGTTAAGTGATATGACTCACGCTCACGGTTAAGCTTCATCTGGCTCGTCAGGATTCTGGATGACTGCATGTGTTCATCAATTGTTTCGTTCACGGCTTACAATTGTTTGGATGCAGTAGAAAATGCTAAATTTGTTGGTTGTCAAAAGTTGTTGCGTTTCATTGTTGCCCTGCGCATCGGTGAAACAGTATCACTGAATAGCTTCTCACCTGCAGTGATTTGTTTCGTATGTTTTGAATGTACATTTAACTGTGTGTTGTTGCCATAGCACACAAGCCACTGAATGTATCTTTAAGCGCACCTAAGAAAGCTTTGAAGAGATATTGACTACATATTGCAACCAAACACTGTTTTGTGCTTGCTTGCAATATGTGTGCTTCAGGTTTTTAGCAGACATGGACCCGAATTCAGGCAACCATCTACAATAACAAACTATAGACACGCTACGCTAAGGTCCACAATCTCATTGACACATGCAGCTTCCTCGTTGCGATTCCTGCAGTGATCACGCATTTAATCCCGTTTCCCGTTTCTCCTGTTCTCTTAACCCAATCCGATGCCTACCTCACAGGTGAGCAGAATGAGTCTGTGTGTAAGTCGTACACCTCCCAGCTGAAGGACCTGCGTGTGCGCATCGAGGACTGTGAGACACACACGGTGGACCGCATACGCCGGCCCCTGGGAGAGGAACCCCTGAAGGAATGCCTCCTCAAAACCACAGAGCAGAAGGTACAGTGCTGGGCTGTAACGCAGTATGTTATGTACACCGTCTTCCACCGTGGACGTTGTTCTCAGTCACATAGGTGTTGTTGTCGGTCAGTTCCACTTGCATATGTGGTCACGAGCAACGTGCTCGACTGTGACTTGAATTGCCGCTTTCTGTTGCTCCACCTGCAGAAAGAGCACAACGAGCTGGACCGCATCAAGAAGGAGGTGGACACGGTGACCGTGAAGACCCAGGAGGTGCTGTCCGCCCCCCAGCAGCCCCCGTCCGCCCCGGCCCTGCGCTCCGAGCTCCAGGTCACCGTGCAGAAGATGGACCACGCCCACATGCTCTCCTCCGTCTACCTGGAGAAGTGAGTTCAGAAACACTGGTGATGGGGAGAGAAACTATTTGATGTACCGTAGTGGTTCTCAACTGGTCCAGCCTCAGGACCCACATGTGTCATTAGACCAGTGGTTCTCAACTGGTCCAGCCTCAGGACCCACATGTGTCATTAGACCAGTGGTTCTCAACTGGTCCAGCCTCAGGACCCACATGTGTAATTAGACCAGTGGTTCTCAACTGGTCCAGCCTCAGGACCCACATGTGTCATTAGTCATTACGACCCAAAAATAAAAAATGTATTTACTAATATTTGCAGTAATCAACAGTGCCTTCATGTACTGTTGAAAACATTGAGCGAACAACAATTGGGGCTAAACTCAATGAAATAGTACGCCATTGAAACATGAATATAACATTGAAACATTAGTTAATTCATGGGCTTCTTTCTAAAGACTAAGGTTTGGCGTCTGCTCTGAGACCCTCTCAAAATGCCCTCCAGACCCACCAGTTGAGAACCACTGCTGTAGACTTCCAATAGATTGACTAAAATCTATTTTAAAAAACAGTTCTAGTTTAAATATGTTTTTACAGTCTACGCTTGACGAAACATGAATGTTATGTTATCAATAATATTGATATTCACCAGTTTTCCAATAACACAATGTATGTTTCCTCATCTCCGTCACCCTCAAGGCTGAAGACGGTGGACCTCGTCATCCGCAGCAGCCAGGGGGCGGAGGGCGTGCTCAAGAAGTACGAAGGCGCCCTGCGTGACGTTCACACCGTGCCCAACGACGTGAAGGAGGTGGAGACCTGCCGTGCCCAGCTGAAGGTAATAAGATGGCTTTCTTCATACTGCATGCGTTCATCATTTGGGCAATGCAATGTTTGGTCGTTAATCATTTAAAATCAATGATGTGTTTCCTCCCTTTCCTCTCCTGCAGAAACTGCATGCGGCGGCTGAGGCTGAGCAGCCGGCGTTCGACTCCCTGGAGGCGGAGCTGAAGAAGGCGTCGGGGGCGAGCGACCGCATGTCCCGCGTGCACAGCGAGCGCGACACCGAGCTGGACCACTACCGCCGCCACCTGTCGGGGCTCCAGGACCGCTGGAGGGCCGTGTTCACCCAGATGGACCTGCGGCAGCGGGAGCTGGAGCAGCTGGGCCGGCAGCTGGGCTACTACCGCCAGAGCTACGCCTCGCTCATCCAGTGGATCGCCGACGCCAAGCAGAGGCAGGAGAAGATCCAGGCCGTGTCCATCAGTGACAGCAAAACGCTCAAGGAGCAACTGGCCCAGGAGAAGGTACCGTGTGACGCGCATTGATCTGGCTTTTCTCACTAATTGTTTACTGTCTCTCTCTCTCTCTCTCTCTCTCTCTCTCTCTCTCTCATTCTCGCTCTCTCGCTCTCTCTCTTGATCTTGCTCTTTTTTTTATTACATATTTATTATTATATTTTTTGTGCGTATTTGCTCTATAGCTAGTGCACCAACGCCAATGTTGTTACAATCCACTGTTTTGTTTCCACAACAGAAACTTCTGGAGGAGATTGAGAACCACAAGGACAAGGTCGACGAGTGTCACAACTACGCTAAGGCCTACATCGACACCATTAAGGTGAAATTACACTTTACATTTACAATTACAAAATTGGAATTACAAATGTACAATTTAAATTTGTAATTCAAAATGACAAATCACATTCTATCTGTAAATATATGAGTATTGTTTTTTTCTGGGATATCATGTATTGAGACTGGAGGTCTGAATGTTATTTCCCAGGACTATGAACTCCAGTTGGTGGCCTACAATGCTCAAGTGGAACCCCTCACGTCACCGCTGAAGAAGAACAAGATGGACTCCGCTTCGGACAACATCATTCAGGAGGTCTGTGTGTGTGTTTCTTCACCAGGGATCAGACCATGCAGACGATACATCCCTGGTATCACTTAGAGCAGTTTGTCCCAACCGGTGTGGCAAGACACACGGGTGTGCCCTGAGGCAAGGATGGAATTAGTTTGAATTCAAAACATCGTCTGGCGCAGGTTAAAGCAAGGATGAGTGAGCTAGTGAAACATGTTTACAATATAATTCGTACTGTTCATGATTTGCTTCATTTGTCATCTGCTGTGTGTGAAATATTGCGAAAACTGCTCATAACATGTACGAGTGATAATGTGTTTATGTGCATTTTTCACAATCATGCCCTACAACCTTTAAGCTGATGTGCCTTCGCCCCCAAAGAGGTTAGGAGCGACTCGGAGGACACCGTGCTAAATGTATGTTGACTGTGTCCTCCAGTATGTGACCCTGAGGACCCGCTACAGCGAGCTAATGACGCTCACCAGCCAGTACATCAAGTTCATCACCGACACGCAGCGCCGCCTGGAGGACGAGGAGGTGCGTGACAACTCAGGGGGACCTAAAGCCGCACTAAACCCCCTAAACTTTACCCAAACAACAGAGCGGCCGCCCAAAACATTAATCAACCAAACAACCGACCGACTGACCGATCGACCGCCTGATCAATCAACCCACTCACTAAAACCCATGCATGCACCCATGCATAACAAACTCTCTCTCTCTCTCTCCCTCAAACCTGCATTCACGCACATCAACATACACAAATGCCTACAGAAAAATCCCTCTGCACACCCTCATACACACACACACACACACACACACATCCAATTTATTTACTGGTGACAACACTTTCATTGAGAACATTGGCATGCTGTAGCTGAGCCGCAAGGTTTTTTGGAGCGTATGATTATTAGTTGAGGTGTGGTCCATCAAATAATATTAACCAAAACAAATGCAGGCAGCAATATAGGTTCCATGCAATGGCGTGTGATAACAAAATGCATTTCTAAAATCAAGTATGATGCATGAGTTTTAAAGTCTAACTCAGTTTTGCAGCATTAGTGTAGAGCATCGAGCATCAATCTTGCATTAATACATTTTAATTTTGGCCAGACCATCCATCCCTCATTCATGATGCGTTGGTTTTTGTAATTTTAGTATAACGGGGTCCTTTGTTTCACTATGTACCTTTTTTCTCTTGCTATGTAACTTTGTATGTTTTTCTCATTTGGCTGAATATTTCACAGTTCTTACTAAATGCTTCAGTTTTTATTTAATGCTTCAGCCATAGAGCCTGCAACTCTGGTCTTCAGCTCTCCTTGGCCAAAATTAACAATTTCAAGATTTGTGCAAATTTTTTTCTAACCCTAATGTTTCATTCTTTTCTTTGATTCTCTTAACTGCTTGCCAGTGCTTTGGCATGGTCAAAGATTAACTTGTTTGGGCGCTAAAGAGGTAAACTTTACATTATACTTAAGGTACCTTTATAATACATTCTCTTGCTCTCTCATTTACTCTCACATCTCACTCTCTTCTTCTGAAACTGTAATTCTGCAACTTCCAGATTCATCTGCTATATTTCATTGTCATTTATTCTTATCTGCTATAGTCTTTCATACTTATTTTTGCATAGGCAATGTCATTGTTTAACTTTTGAAAGGTTATGTTTTAATACTTGACATTGCTATTTTACCTGCCTCCTTTTAACAATGGCCTCACCTGTCTGACCTCTGCTTCATCACATGTCCTGAATAATAGTGATACGAAGAACCCCTTGTGCATGAAGTGAGATGGGATTTGATTTGAGAAGATTTAACACAGGATTGCCTTACTTCATTTTAATAATATTAACAGAGGTTTGAAAAACATTGTTGTACAGCATTAATAATGTTAGTTGTACTAATATTCAAATATGTCTATAGAATACAAATTCAAATCTAATTTAATATTGTCAGCAGAAAAGGCCAATTAGATGGCTGCCACTGCTATTACAAAAGCTAAAACATAACAAGAACCTGTTCAAACAACATTAGTGAAGTAATGTTGGTTACATATAACTGCATTTTGAGGAGTAATTGCAAGAGAAGCTACAGCTGCATGTGTTTTCTTTGCTGTGTTGTGAAGTGATGTTTTGTATCCGTTTTTTAATTGCCATCATCATCATCATCACCACCACCACCATCACCATACCATCATCCATCCTTTCTTAAAATGCCTTGTGTTTGTTTGTGTATGATTAACTTTTTTAACAGCATCATGATTTTTTAACATCATCTAATTGAATATGCATTGCACCGTTTGACGTGAACTCTAATCTAACCTTTTACATTAACATTGAATGAGTAATACAATACATTAAGCCGCTCTTTTTCCAAGTGTGATTAGACTGTGATTACAAAAAAACAATCGCAATTCCAATCCACTTCGGGAGCCGACTAATGTAACGTGTTGCTTAATTATAATCCTTTCTTTACCATTTCCTTCCACTAATACAGAAAGCTGCCCAGAAACTCAAAGTGGAAGAGCAGAGAAAATTTGCGGAAATGCAGGCCGAGTTAGCGAAACAAAAACAGTTAGCTGAATCGCACGCTAAGGCCATTGCCAAGGCGGAGCGCGAAGCCCTGGAGCTGAAGCTCAAAATGCAGGAAGAAGTCAGCCGGCGAGAGATTGTCGCTGTAGACGCACAGAAGCAGAAGGACAACATCCAGCTGGAACTGCATGAGCTCAAAAACCTCTCAGAGCAGCAGATAAAGGACAAGAGCCAACAAGTGGACGAAGCCCTATACAGCCGCACTAAGATCGAGGAAGAAATCCGCATCATTAGAATTCAACTCGAGACAACAGTAAGACAAAAGTCTGTTGCAGAGTCTGAGCTGCAGCAGCTTCGTCACAAGGCAGAGGAGGCAGAGAGACTCAGGAAAGTGGCTCAGGAGGAGGCCGAGAAGCTCCGCAAACAAGTCAACGAGGAGACGCAGAAGAAACGCGCAGCGGAGGCGGAGCTCAAACTGAAATCGGAGGCTGAGAAGGAGGCCGCCAAGCAGAAACAGCGGGCCCTGGAAGACCTCGAAGACCTCAAGATGCAAGCAGAGGAGGCCGTGCGACAAATGAAGCAGGCGGAAATAGAGAAGGAAAGACAAATCCAGGTGGCCCACCAGGCAGCCCAGAAGAGCGCCGCCGTTGAGCTCCAAAGCAAGCGCATGTCCTATGTGGAGAAGACCACCAAGTTGGAGGAATCCCTCAAACAAGAGCATGTCACTGTCCTCCAGCTGCAGCAAGACGCCGCGCGACTCAAGAAGCAGCAGGAAGAAGCCGAGTCTGCCAGGGAGGAGGCAGAGAAAGAGCTTGAAAAATGGCGTCAAAAGGCCAACGAGGCCCTCCGTCTGAGACTGCAGGCCGAGGAAGAAGCCCACAAAAAGAGTCTCACCCAAGAAGAAGCAGAAAAACAAAAGGAGGAGGCAGAGCGTGAGGCCAAAAAGAGAGCCAAGGCAGAGGAGTCTGCCCTGAAACAAAAGGAGATGGCCGAAAACGAACTTGAGCGGCAGAGGAAGCTCGCTGAGGGAACGGCTGAGCAGAAACTCAACGCAGAACAAGAGCTGATCCGCCTGAGGGCGGACTTTGACCACGCTGAACAACAGAGGTCCCTTCTCGACACTGAACTTTACCGCCTGAAGAACGAAGTGTGGGCTGCCCAACAACAGAGAAAGCAGCTGGAGGATGAGCTGACCAAAGTGCGAAGTGAAATGGACGTGCTCCTTGAATCAAAAAACAAGGCGGAAAAAGAGAGCATGTCTAAAACCGAGAAGAGCAAGCAACTGCTGGAGACCGAAGCCGCCAAAATGAGGGACCTCGCCGAGGAGGCAGGCAAACTGAGATCAATCGCCGAAGATGCCAAGCGTCATCGTCAAGTCGCCGAGGATGAAGCTGCTCGCCAGAGGGGAGAAGCCGAAAGAATCCTCAAGGAGAAGCTTGCCGCCATCAACGAGGCTACCCGCTCAAAAACAGAGGCTGAGATCGCCCTGAAAGAGAAGGAGGCCGAGAACGAAAGACTCAGGCGACAAGCCGAAGATGAGGCTTACCAGAGAAAGGCACTTGAAGACCAAGCCAACCAGCACAAACAAGACATCGAAGAGAAGATAGTCCAACTCAAGAAATCCTCTGAGGTCGAAATGGAAAGACAAAAGGCTATCGTAGATGACACTCTGAAGCAGAGACGAATTGTGGAAGAAGAGATCCGAATCCTCAAGCTCAACTTCGAAAAGGCCTCGTCCGGAAAGCTTGACTTGGAGCTTGAGCTCAACAAACTGAAAAACATTGCAGAAGAAACTCAACAAAGTAGACTTCGCGCAGAAGAAGAGGCGGAAAGACTCAGGAAGCTTGCCCTTGAAGAGGAGAACAGAAGACGGGAGGCAGAAGAGAAGGTGAAGAAAATCGCTGCCGCAGAAGAAGAAGCAGCCCGACAACGCAAGCTCGCACAGGAAGAGGTTGAGCGTCTGAAGAAGAGAGCCGAAGAAGCCAGAAAGCAGAAGGAGGACGCCGACATAGAGGCAGAAAAACAGATCGTCGCAGCTCAACAGGCAGCCCAGAAGTGCAGCGCGGCCGAGCATCAAGTCCAGAGTGTCCTCGTGCAGCGACAGGAAGACAGCCTCGTGCAGCAGAAACTCAAAGCCGAGTACGAGAAGGCCAAGAAGCTAGCCAAAGAGGCGGAAGCTGCAAAGGAGAAGGCGGAACAGGAGGCTGCTCTCCTACGTCAACAAGCAGAAGATGCAGAGCGCCAAAAACTGTTGGCTGAACAGGAAGCTTCAAATCAAGCCAAAGCCCAGGAGGACGCCGAGAGGCTGAGGAAGGAGGCTGAATTCGAGGCTGCTAAAAGAGCACAGGCTGAGGCTGCTGCGCTCATACAGAAAGAACGGGCCGATGCCGAAATGGCAAAGCACAAGAAACTGGCGGAGCAAACTCTGAAGCAGAAATTCCAAGTGGAGCAAGAGCTTACGAAGGTTAAACTTCAGCTCGACGAAACGGATAAGCAGAAGTATCTCCTGGATGACGAGCTCCAGCGCTTGAAAGACGAAGTTGGCGATGCGGTCAAACAAAAGGCACAAGTGGAAGAGGAGCTTTTCAAAGTTAAGGTTCACATGGAGGAGCTGCTCAAACTGAAACTCAGAATTGAGGGGGAGAACCAACGGCTTATCAAAAAAGACAAAGACAACACGCAGAAGTTCCTGGCAGACGAGGCTGAGAACATGAAGAAGCTTGCAGAGGATGCCGCCAGGCTGAGTGTGGAAGCCCAAGAGGCTGCACGCATGAGACAAATAGCGGAAGATGACCTCAGTCAGCAAAGGGCTCTGGCAGAGAAGATGCTCAAAGAAAAGATGCAAGCCATACAAGAAGCCTCCAAACTGAAAGCCGAGGCAGAAATGCTTCAGAGACAAAAGGACCTGGCTCAAGAGCAAGCGCAGAAACTGCTCGAGGACAAACAGCTCATGCAGCAGCGTCTCGAAGAGGAAACCATGGGCTACCAAAAGTCTCTCGAAGTGGAGAGGAGAAGACAACTGGAGATCACGGCTGAGGCAGAAAAACTCAAACTTCAGGTTTCTCAACTTAGTCAGGGTCAGAGCAAAGCTGAAGAGGAGGCGAAGAAGTTCAAGGAGCAAGCTGACGCAATCGCCACTCGGCTTCATGAGACAGAGATAGCCACCAAAGAGAAAATCACTGTAGTGCAAAACCTGGAAGTTCAGCAGTTAAACAGCAGTAAAGAGGCCCATGATTTACGCAGAGCTATTGCAGACCTAGAGAAGGAGAAGGATAGACTGAAAAAAGAAGCCGAAGAACTTCAAAATAAATCTAAAGAGGTATTGTGTAAAAGATGACATGACGGAGCAGTTTATGTCATTGTTAACCCTTTCTATCAAACTAACTTTCTGTCCAAATCATTTCTCTTCACCTCCGCCGTTATTTCTTTTCATCCAAATTACTAATCACAAATCCACATCCTTTTGATTTTAAATTGATTTTTTTTTACAGTGCACTGTGCTCATGCTAGTCATGTCTGGAATGTTGGAATATTTCTCTTATTTTATGACATGAATTCATATTTCACAATTGCATTTCAACTGCACCAAAAAGAAAAAAAAATGTAGGAAATTCAGATAAGCTGCCATAAATACAAAATAAATAAATAAAATGAATAACTGAATTAACTGGCACTCATCCTGATATTCTGCAGACACTAAAAGACACAATGCATCACACACATTAATTCACAAACATTGACCACAGACCGGCCCTGTGAACAATAGAGGTGGCTAACACAAAAATATGTGACATAAGAAATCAAAATAATGCTGAACATATCGACATTCCCAGGCAATAAAAAACACCCTTCCCTAAATGGCGTGTGTCCAAGTATTACACTGGCAGCTCTGAGAGAAAAGCTATGGGCTGTAATGTTATGCTGCATATCGACGGGATGTTAACATATACAACTAATTAATACATCTGTAAAGGAAAATAGAAAAAACGTTTCTTGCTTATCAATTTACAAAGAAATATGTCAGAAGTGTATCTATTTTTAATGCATACAAACTTCAAGCACAAAGTTAGCATATATATAGCATCATGGGATTAGCCTCTGGGTTCATGGCCCAGTCCCACCCACGAGACTTCCACCACAAATGGACAACTACGTATTCATGCCACTGAGGGAAATAGAAATAGAAAGATTCAGTTAATAGTAATTCCGTGGTTATTGTGCACACTATATAAAGAACAGCTGCATATATATCCTCTCACACAATGTCACCATGTGTTAATATTCGCATTTTCAAGAAATCCAAATGATTAAGGTTGCCTTACTTGATTACGCTAGTACCAAAGAGAGACTGAAAATATTGTAACATAAATATTCCAGATATTGAAATATGTGTTGGCCTTTTTTCTTGATAAGGTTTGTTTTTTAGAGGTTTAATACAAAAAGAAATACATGTAATGTGAAGACTCGACTGACTAGAGCCAGTATATGCATAAGCAGAGTGCATTGTAAGAAAACAATCCATTGTTTTAAAATAAATAAATGCAATGTTTGGATAATTGTCAATGGCAATTAAAACATATTCTAACTATGTTTTTTTTCTCTCTCTCTCTCTCTCATCCAGATGTCTGAGGCTCAGCAGAAACAGATAGAGCATGAGAAAATAGTGCTCCAGCAGTCTTTCCTAACAGAGAAGGAGATGCTCCTTAAGAAAGAGAAACTCATCGAAGATGAGAAAAGGAAGCTGGAAAGCCAGTTTGAAGAAGAAGTCAAAAAGGCCAAAGCCCTCCAAGATGAGCAGGAACGCCAGAGGAAGCAGATGGAGGCAGAGAAGAATAAGCTCCAGGCCAACATGGATGCTGCCCTCAACAAGCAAAAAGAGGCTGAGACAGAGATGCTAAACAAGCAAAAGGAGATGCGTGAATTAGAGAGGCAGAGGCTGGAGCAGGAGCGCGTGCTCGCAGAGGAGAACCAGAAACTGCGTGACAAACTGCAGCAGCTTGAGCGAGATCAGCAGACCAAAGAGCTTGAGATTCTGGCTCAGAAAGCATCTGAAACTCAGACGGTGGAGCCGACCAAGAAAGTCCTCAATGGCCAAAGTGGAGATGATGTGGACAGTGTGAAGAAAGATCCACTGGCTTTCGATGGCATTCGTGAAAAGGTTCCAGCCAGCAGGCTTCATGAGGTTGGCCTCCTGACCAAAAAAGAGTTTGACAAGCTGAAGAAGGGCAAAACCAACGTGCAAGACCTTGGCCAGTCTGAAAAACTTAAAGGAATCCTCAAAGGAAAGAACTGTATTGCTGGCCTGTTGTCACCAACGAATCAGAAAATGTCAATATATCAAGCTTCAAAAGAGAAGAAGATAACTCCAGGTACAGCTATGATTCTTCTTGAGGCACAGGCAGCCACAGGTTACATCATTGACCCCATTGAAAACCAGAAGCTTTCCGTCAACGAGGCTGTCAAGGAAGGCCTCATAGGTCCAGAGCTGCATAATAAAATGCTGCTGGCTGAAAGGGCTGTGATTGGTTATAAAGATCCATACACCGGTGGCAAAATCTCTGCCTTTGAGGCTAAGAAGAAGGGCCTGATTGAACATGACCATGCAATCCGGATCCTTGAGGCTCAGCTTGCCACTGGAGGCATTATTGACCCTATCAATAGCCATCGTGTTCCCAATGAATTAGCATTCCAACAAGGTCACTTTGATGCAGAAATGAACAAGAGCTTAGAGAATGCTTCAGATGACAACAAGGGATACTTTGACCCGAGCACACAAGAGCCCCTGACATATTCTCAGCTGATGGAAAGGTGTGCCACTGATCCTGACACTGGTCTTTTATTCCTGCCAATCACGGATAAGGCAGCTCAATGCTCAAGCATATTCACAGAGGAGGAGACGAAGGATGTCTTCAGCAAAACAAGTGTGTCCGTGCCCTTCGGAAGATTCCAGGGAAAGACTGTCACAATCTGGGAAATTATCAATTCAGAATACTTCACAGAGGACCAGAAGAAGGACCTTCTCCGTCAATACAAGACCGGTAAAATAACAATAGAAAAGATCATTAAAATTGTGATTACTGTTGCTGAGGAGAAAGAGAAGAAGAATGAGATGGCCTTTGAAGGCCTGAGAGCACCTGTCCCTGCCACTGAGCTTCTGGAATCCAAAATCATCGACAAAGATCTGTACAACAAGCTTCACAATGGAAATAAGACCATCCAAGAAGTGTCTGATATAAAAACAGTCAGAACCGCACTGAAGGGCACAAACTGTATTGCAGGAGTACTGATCGAGTCAACCCAAGAGACAATGTCCTTCTATCAAGCTATGAAGAAGGACATGATGTGGCCAGCGCCCGCCTTGCATATGCTTGAGGCCCAAGCAGGATCAGGGTATGTTATTGATCCTGTAAAGAATCAGAAGCATACTGTCGATGAAGCTGTCAAAGCAGGTGTTGTTGGACCCGAGCTTCATGAAAAACTTCTGTCTGCAGAGAGAGCTGTGACTGGATATAAGGACCCTTACAGTGGGCAGACTGTATCTCTGTTTGAGGCAATGAAGAAAGATCTCATTCCTAAAGAACAAGGGATGAGACTTCTGGATGCTCAGTTGACCACAGGTGGCATCATTGACCCAGTTAAAAGCCACCACATCCCACAAGAAGTCGCCTGTAAAAGAGGATTCTTTGATAATGAGACTAGCCAGCTTCTAAGCAAACCCACAGAGGAAACACAACATTTCTTTGACCCCAACACACAGGAACATGTCACTTACTCACAGCTGTTTGCAAGATGCACCTTTGACAAGAAAACAGGTCTCCCACTTTTGACCCTGTCCGACCAAGCAATCAGTTCAAAAGAAATTCAGAAATACACGGAGTCCCAGACAAAAGAGGCCTTAACTCAGGCAACCGTGGAGCTGAACTCTGGGCCATATAAAGGGAGAAAGATGACAATTTGGGAAATTATTAACTCTGAATATCTTACTGAGGAACAAAGACGTGACCTAATTAAACAGTACAGGTCTGGGAAGATTACAATTGAAAAGATCATAAGGATTGTGATCACAGTTGTAGACGAGAAAGAGGCCAAGAAACAAGATCAGTTCAGTTTTAAGGGTCTTAGAGCACCAGTCCCAGCTGAATCCCTGTATAATTCCAAAATCATTGACAAGGAAACCTTTGACCAAATCCAGCAAGGCAAAACAACACCTACACAGGTCAGTGCCAATCCTAGTGTGAAGAAATTCCTCCAGGGCTCTGACAGCATTGCTGGGCTGTATCTTGAACAGACACAAGAGAAGGTCAGCATTTATCAGGCCATGAAGAAAAATCTCCTGAGACACAACACAGGCCTTTCACTTCTTGAGGCCCAAGCTGCAACTGGCTTCATTACAGATCCAGTGAAGAACCAGTGCCTGTCTGTAGATGAAGCAGTGAAATCAGGCCTTGTTGGCCCTGAATTACATGAAAAACTCCTCTCTGCAGAAAAACCTGTCACTGGCTATAAAGATCCATTCACGGGAACCAAAATCTCACTGTTTGAAGCAATGCAAAAAGACCTTGTTCTGAAAGAGCATGCAATGCCATTTTTGGAAGCGCAGATGGTCACCGGTGGAATTATCGAGCCTGTCAAAAGTCACCGTGTCCCAATTGACATTGCGTGTCAAATGAACATATTCAGTAAAGACATTGTAAAGGCTCTCTCTGAACCATCAGATGACAACAAAGTCTTCACAGACCCTGAAACTGATGATCATGTAACATACAAACAGCTGAGAGAAAAGTGCACTAAAGATCCAGAGACAGGCATGTGTCTTCTTCCCCTCTCAAAGCCCCAGTCTCCTACTCCTACTATTGTGGAGAAAACATACCTCTACACTGAAGAACAAACGCAGAGTGATCTTGCCGACACCCAAATTGACATTCCAATTGGAAGCCTGACTGGAGAGTCCATGAACCTCTGGGATATCATGAATTCCAATCTTCTTCCAGAGAAGGAAAGGCAGAGGCTCATGGACGAGTATCGCTCCGGTAACCTCACCAAAGAGCGCATGATCATAATCATAATTGAGATAATGGAGCAGACGGAGATCTTCAGGGATGGTGGTCCCTTGTCCTGTACGACAATAAGGAGAAGGATAACCATCGAAGAGCTGTACAATGCCCGAATCATTGACATAGAGTTGTACAACCTCCTTAAACAAGGCAAGAGAGAGATCTGTGACATAATGGAAATGACCGATGTGAAGCAGTATCTCTATGGCACGGGCTGTGTTGCTGGTGTAATGACAGACTCTAGTTCTAAATTGAGCATTTACCAAGCAATGAAGAGAGGTTTCTTGAAGCCAGAGATTGGTCTCAGCCTCTTGGAGGCACAAGCCGCCACAGGATTTATTGTTGATCCAGTAAAAAATGAAACACTCACTGTTGACGAGGCCGTTCGTAAGGGTGTAGTTGGCCCTGAAATCCATGACAAACTTCTATCGGCCGAAAGAGCAGTGACAGGATACAAAGATCCATACAGTGGGAAAATTATCTCTCTATTCCAAGCCATGAGGAAGGATTTAGTGCTGGAGGATTATGCTCTGAAAATGCTAGAGGCTCAAAATTCCACCGGCGGCATAATAGACCCTGAGTTCCAGTTCCATCTACCTGCAGACATTGCCCTGAAGAGAGGTTACATCAACAAGGAGACAAACGAAAGACTGAGTGATGATGTGAAAGGATTCGTTGACCCTGTCACAGAGGAAAAACTGTCATATGCTCAGTTGCTTAAGAGATGCAAGTTGGAAGGTGGACTGCGCCTTCTGTCACTTGGAGATAAGAGGCTGATGTTCAAGGGTTTAAGGAAACACATTACACTGGAAGAGCTACTGCGTTCACAGATCATTGACGAGGAGACGGTCACTCAGTTGAATGAAGGTCTTGTATCAGTGGAGGAGGTTAGCTCTAGACTATCAAGATACCTTGAGGGAACCAGCTGTATTGCCGGAGTGCATTTGGAGACCACAAAGGACCGACTGTCAATTTATCAGGCCATGAAGAAGAACATGATCAGGCCAGGCACTGCCTTTGAACTGCTTGAGGCCCAAGCTGCCACAGGTTACGTCATCGATCCAATTAAAAACATGAAACTGACTGTCAACGAATCTGTCAGAATGGGAATTGTTGGGCCAGAATTCAAAGACAAGCTCCTATCCGCTGAGAGGGCAGTTACTGGATACAGAGATCCTTATTCAGGCAAAACTATTTCCCTGTTCCAAGCGATGAAAAAGGGGCTAATCTTAAAGGATCACGGTATCCGTCTCCTGGAGGCTCAGATTGCCACAGGTGGTATCATTGATCCAGAGGAAAGTCATCGTCTGCCTGTGGAGGTGGCCTACAAACGTGGCCTCTTTGACGAGGAGATGAATGAGATTCTGACTGATCCATCCGATGACACCAAAGGCTTCTTCGATCCCAACACTGAGGAGAACCTCACATACCTCGGGCTCATGGAGAGGTGCATTACAGACCCAGACACTGGCCTGGTCCTCCTGCTCATGAAGGAGAAGAAGCGCGAGAAGAAGTCATCCTCCAAGTCATCTGTTCGCAAGCGTAGAGTTGTCATTGTGGACCCAGAAACAGGCAGGGAGATGACAGTTTACGAAGCCTACAGAAAGGGACTCATCGACCACCAGACCTATCTGGAGCTGGCAGAGCAGGAGTGTGAATGGGAAGAGATCACAGTTACGTCCTCGGATGGCATTGTAAAGTCTGTCATCATTGACAGGAGATCAGGAAGACAGTACGATGTCGACGACGCTCTTGCACGTGGTCTCATTGACCAGAATTCGCTTGATACTTATCGCTCCGGAAATCTGTCCATCACAGAGTTCGCTGAAATGCTTTCTGGAACCATGGGAGGATTCCGTTCGCGTACGTCCTCATTTGGTTCCACCACAGGATCCACATCCTCTTTCCCTATGAGCCCCATACCCACCATTAAACCACCCGCGATGATATGGAACGATCCATCAGAAGAGACTGGGCCAATTGCTGGGATTTTGGACACGGATTCCCTGGAAAAGGTCTCTGTCACTGAGGCGATGCGCAGAAACCTAGTAGACAACATTACTGGCCAGAGGTTGCTAGAAGCCCAGGCCTGCACAGGGGGTATAATTGACCCCACCACTGGGGAGCGACTCACAGTTACCGAAGCAACAGAGAAAGGCCTTGTGGATAAAGTCATGGTTGATCGCCTTAACCTGGCCCAAAAAGCATTTCATGGATTTGAAGACCCCAGAACTAAAGTGAGGATGTCTGCTTCCCAAGCTCTTAAGAAGGGCTGGTTGTATTATGAAGCTGGGCAGCGCTTCCTTGAGATCCAGTATCTCACCGGTGGTCTTATTGAGCCAGAAGTTGATGGCAGAGTGTCACTAGATGAGTCCATTAAGAAGGGCTCAATTGATGCCCGCACTGCTCAGAAGCTGAGGGACGTCAACGCTTACTCAAAATATCTTACTTGCCCCAAAACAAAGCTGAAAATCTCCTTCAAAGATGCCATGGACAGATGCATGTTGGAGGAAGGATCTGGTATCAAGCTGCTTGAGGCCTGCTCACAGTCTAGCAAGGGGCTCTACAGCCCATATAATGTCAGTGGGGCAGGGTCTGCTGCCGGCTCACGGACTGGCTCCAGGACAGGATCTAGAACAGGCTCTCGGAGGGGCAGCATTGATGCCGGCTCTGGATTTAGCATGAACTTCTCCTCCTCCTCATTCTCATCCTCCTCAACCGGCTATGGTCGTAGATTCTAACATGGGTTAGCCAACTACACCTTTAAGATCTTGAAAGCGACCCAGATGACACTGATGCACTCTAGATAGCTGATAAATCCAATTCAGAATGATAGTACAGAATAAGATAGAAATTATTTATTTTCCCCCTCTGCATGGCCACATTAAGAATTGTCTACATTATTGCAATTTTTTCTCATCAATGTCTAAGCACATGCCTTAAGATTTGCTAGAATAATCATAGACCCTTTTGTTTATTGCTAATTATATCAATTTATATTTTTAAAGCTTTTTTTTCATTACATAATAGGTAAAACATGTACACTAATGCTTTGTGAAAC
>OMNO01014976.1:0-10808 GCA_900303215.1 Trachyrincus scabrus | reverse complement strand
TCCCCTCATGTCCAAAATAGTCATCTCCTTTATGTCTCAAAAACATTGCATATTTTTCTCATACGAGACACACTCACGTGTGCCATGTCAGATTCAGCAAACGCTCATAAGTACAGGAAATTGTCTTTAATGATGCGTAAACATGATCAATCCCACCTGTTGGTAAATGAGTGTGCGTTCATGGCAATCTGAATTTGCATAATTTACACCCCAAAAATGCTATATAAGGTGTTCTGCCCCATTTCTACAGAAGCACTCTTCATAAAAAAGGCACCTGGCCAAGAAAAAAGACAAGGGCAAATTTCAAGTCCTCCTATTGGAAAATCGGTTAAGAAACACATAATATTTAGCAGCATCAGTAGTGGCATTAGCGTACCTACTAAGGTAAAGGAGTGGGGAAAATAACAAAGGTTATTTCTGACAGTTTTGAACCTTGTTAAGCACTTTGTGACAATTGCTCTGGAAAGGTGCTATATAAATAAATTTTACTTACTATAACTGTAGTTCTATGATTGTAAAAGACACGGTTAATCTATTACTTACACCTGCTGCATCTTTCATGATTGCAGAAAGAAAATCGTGGAGGCGAGTGTTTATCCTTCAATCATATTACTAGTTATAGGTCATAACTAGGGCTGTGCAAGGTATCTATTCGGTTATTCTAATTATGCATGTTGCACATAGGCCTGTAAAAAAAACAAAGTGTACAAGCATGGCGTGTTCAACTTCCAAAAAGAAAAGTCGTGTCTGGCAATATTTTTGATGTAGATGTGTGCAAGCTCTGTAACGTGTTTCACATTGCAGTATAATAAGAATAATTTACCCCATATTTTCATTACATTTCTTAAAAGATAATCAAATGAAACATTGATGTTTTTTTTTTCCGATCGGATGGTGGATAACATGCGTCCGTTTGCCTATGTTTGCAAGATTTTGTAAAGATAGGCAATAAATGCCTCCAATGATTTACAGTTTATATTAAACTTTTTCCCTTACGTTTTGCAAACAGATTAACATGTAGGCCTACTAGTGGTATTAGTTCGATATCTGCACGCACTAATAAGTAACATAGCCTACTAATGTATATGTTCTGAAAGATTAATGAGCACCGACTGGTGAACAAACCTGTAATTGCACTGGGGAAAAAATATAAAGAAATGTGATTTTGGTATGTCCATAATGTCTAATAACATTCACGATTAACCGGTTAACCCCCGAAGAATAACCGAATATCAAAATAATTTGGAAGGCACATCCCTAGTCATAATTATCAAATCTTTCACGGATGAAAGAACTCACCAATAACCGCCTGCAGTAGCCATTTCGCCTACTGCCATCCGTCTCTGTCAGAACAAAGGAGAAGTTCTCACTAGAAAATAGGAAAGAAATAGATTGAAACAAATTCCCATTTTAAAGGTAAAATGCCTCAATTTAAAGATAAGAATAGAGGGTCTACTGGCCAAACCAACACAAAACTAACTGTGTACATTAATATAAAAATTCAAAAATTGAACAACACATTTTTATTTTTTATATACAATTTGGCAGATTTGTCCATAAAACCACTCCAACTATGCTGTTCACAAAACAGCATTATAATTTGTGTACTGGGTATAACTTCCCCGGTTCACAGAATGGATTAGGTTGCCGTTTCCAGAATGCTTCATGATGCACAGCAATTTATATATAATGAGCATCATTGGATGTATATTGCAAATGGACGTAGTGGACGAAGTCAAACTAGTACGTAACGGCTCAATTGATTATTGCATTCTGCACACCAGCAATAGGGTGATTCAGATATATTACAGCTTTATATGTAGATTTGCTTCGCATACCTATGGTATTGTGTGAGTGGGATCCAGTTGACTCCCTCAGGGAAACAGAACAATGTGATGGCCTGCATGGACTTCTCTTCTTCTTCCCTCTGCAAAGGACTAATGCCTATTTGCTACAAAACAGAGCAATATTAATGTGACAGGCCCACACGTGCAGAGACAAACCCTTGCTACGCAAGGAACAATCTATTATAGAGTGCTGAGTTGCTGGGGAAGCTGTCTGTCATTTCAATCCTTCTACAACAAACATCACAACACCAGTGCAGCCTAGAAGAGATGTAACACCTGATGAGCCCCAAATGATGAGCAGTGAGCATATTCACTTGTCCACTACTTGTCCCGGTCCCACACTCTTTAAGTAACATTTAAAATAAAATTCAACGGCTCAACCGCTTAACAGACCCATTTCACAGAGGTGTCATTGTAGGATAAACACAGGTGTCGCTCATAACACTAATTATGGGTCTGCTCCTTTTATGCAAAAGGGAGCGGGTAGTAGACTAAACTAGTGAAGATAAGTCTACTACCTGTCATAGGTGTCATTTACACTGGGAACGCTGGGGACATGTCCCCATCACTTTTTAAAAGCATAATGTGGTCAAATGTTCTGAAAAATAAAACTTACAAAATGTTTTTTCATCTGAGTCGTTATGTCCCCACCACTTTCCAACCCAAAGTGGTTGGTTCATAAAAGGAGCAGACCTATAATTAGTGTTATGAGTGACACCTGTGACAAACAGTGTTGAAACTAAATTATCAAAATGTACAATGTCTCCTTCTTGGTTGTTCCGACACATTCAGAACTACTTTGATGATGCTGTTAAAGGATAACATCGGGATTTTTCAACCTGGACCCTATTTTCCTCATCCATCATTTTGGGTCTAAGTGACGGACAACAATCTTTGAATTTGTCCAGCATTGAGCGAGATCGCTTCAGCCGTCACCCGCGAAACGACTGCAATGTAACCCTTTGGGGCAATGGCACCCCGTCAATGTACGTCCTCCAAAAGGGCTTGTTTTGCCACTGACTGTTGTTTTGCTCAGTATCTGACAACATTATGAAAAGGATCCCTACAGAGAAATACAAGTTTTTTCTTTCCATTTTGCTTGATCCGTTCTGTTTGTTATTGTGTCTAACCAAGTCTCGCTCAAGGAGAAGTCTCGCGAGAGTTGAGTTGTTGCAGGAAGAGAACGGTGGAAATGTGAGTGAGAGTTGGAGAGAGGAGTACCGGCAAGAGTTTGTTGTGAAAGCGTAACTTAGTGTTATCTAAAAGATTTTCAAAGTCATGACTGAATATCATATCGTGCAAGATTTCAGAGCAAGACTTCTCCTTAAGTGAGACTTGGTTAGACACAATAACAAACAGACCGGATCAAGCAAAAGTATATAAAAAGCTAGTTTCATACACTTATGTCTTTATTTGGCCATTTAATGTTTTGTCTTGATGATGTTTCCATCATAGGGCATATTATAACATATCGTTAAAGGAAAACCAAACATCCATGTTGAGCTAGTCCCCGGCCACTATAACATTTTTTTAAATGCCTTCTTGCCGACTTCTGGCGACTTCTCCAATCAGATTTGGAGGAGTGTAGCCAAACTACCAATAACAGGGAATGCATGCAATAGCATGCATTCCCTGTTAACCCTAACCTATAGAGGTCCATATTTACATTGTATTCTACATTTTTAAAGCTTTGTGCATTTATGTCAAGATTTGGACCAGGATCAATCCATAGCACTACTATGTAACCCTCTTTATCATCTAAATTAAGCTGTTTTAGGGTTTGGTTTTCCTTTAGAAAGGTGCTGTAGGTAAGATTTAAGGGCTATAATTTGAGTGTAATTTGTAAGAAATGGCAAAGAAACATAGGGAGTGAGGGAGCAGAGAGGGAAGGGATGTTTTTTGGTAATTTAGTTTTGTACTCTACTGCATTTTTCTGCTCTCTCTTTACAACTCTCAAATCTTACCTACAGCACCTTTAGCTGACAAACCAACCTTAGGGAACTTGTAGATGATGTGCGGCCCATAGGGGCTATCTTTTGTCTTTTGCTGTAGACTGACGACCACGAGGTACTCAAAGAAAAACTGGTTGGGTGCTGGGGTCACTGCTTGGGTAGTTTCAGGTTGGCAGGACTGCATCGAGTCTCCTTCCAGTCCTAGTACATATAGAATATACAGAAATTAAATATTGGCTTGGAATTGAAATGTTTATCATTTAAAAGGAACTGCTGAGTATAGTGCTACAGAGCGTTTATCTGGGCAAAATGTCTGAGCTATTTGATTTGGGAAACAATAACAATCAAAATAATATTACATATTAGCACAGTTGACTGCAGAATAACTCTCTGAATAACTCTGAGTAATTGTCTCTAACTGCTACTTCTCTGCAGCTGTTTTCCACATGTGCATCTGTAAATGGCAGTAGTAGTAATAAACAACATTATAATGTCAACCAATTTTACCCTCATACCCAACTAATCAAATTTATTTTGGTCAATTCATTCATGGATAACTATTATGGTTAAATACATATTCTTATATTCTTACGGTCTCTTGAGAGCTTCTCCTGTAAAGAAACAAATAATGAATTAAGGCGCTTCGTTGGTGCAAACTGCCCGGCATCCAACTGACGGGACATCTTGGTACCTTGAGAAGACAGAAACACTGGGTATGAGTGATGAACACAATGAACTGATCTTATTTCTGAACTAATTCTGAATATGCATGTTTTGTTTACATGTCTGTGTTGTAAGAACAATTTCAGCTTTATGGAATAAGCTGCAAAAAGACTTCAAAACCCGCCTGAAAGTTTTGAAACAGAATACGTCAGTTTTCTTTGCACTCGATTTTTCCATTTTCCTTTTTGGTCTTCTGTGTAACGCTAAATGTTGTATGTTCTGTTTGAACATTATTTTGTTGTATTTTACCCTGTGCTAAGGTACCCTCTTGGCCAGGTCACCCATGTGTAACCCACATATATATTGTCACATCAAGGGTTAACAAATTGAGCGCCAATTCACATGACGCCAGCAGAGGGCGCATTTTGCATTGTTTTCACTTCAGTCGAGAGAACCTGCACAGGTTCAAATCTTGCTCACAGTGTTGGCCCCTGCGCAAGGACGTTGTCTGTGACCTGACCTGTGATAGCTGAGGTTAAGGCGTTTGACTTGAAATCCAATGGGGTCTCCCTGCGAAGGTTCGAATCCTGCTCACAGCATTGTATTAGAAAGGCCTCCAATGGTGGCCATTCAGGTCTGTGAAGGAAAATATGGATACTAATGTGTTTTGTGGTATCAATTTGACAAACCTCTATGACGTGGTTAAAACAGATGTTGCTGTGTATTTGAAAACCTGTTTTATTCACTACGTGTCACTTGGGATTCTGTTGCAAATAGAATCCCGTTGTACAAACATATACTTGAATAGTTGAATAGATTTGAAATCCAATGCTGAGATTTTTGACCATGAGACCCAAATAGCTTTATAAAATATAAGCAGAAAAGAACAATCCATGTTGACCAACCGAGATTCCCTTTGTTATTTGTCCAGTAGAGCTGTGACGACCAACACGTTAGGGTTAGGGTTATGCATTGAACATGAAATCCAATGGAAGTGCATTTTTCGAATCCTACTCACAGCGAATCCTACTCACATGTAATGCTTTATATTGGGAAGCTTCTTTTATTTGCTACATGTCACTTGGGATTCCGTTGCCACAAGAATCAAATTGTACAGCAAGACAAGAAGCTGTGATGGCCGAGTGGTTATGCTGGTGGTTGTGCTCACAGTGTTGGCTGCTGAGCTTTTAGACCATAAGACCCAAATATCAAGCTTTATGAAATATAAGCAGAAAAGAATAATCCAAGTTGACCCACTGAGATTCCTTTTATTATCCGTTGCGAGGAGCTGTGATGCCCGAGATGTTAAGGCGCTGGACTTGAAATCCACTAGGTATTACCCCCACAGGTTAAAATCCTTCTCGCAGTATCTCATTAGAAGGGAATCCAATGGTGGTCATGCAGTTCTGTGAAAAGAATAGATGGACACTATTGCTATTTGTTTGGTTTCACTTTGGCAAGCCAGTATGTGAACAATTGACTTTTTCATGGTTGAATAATCGTTGGATGGTATGAGCGAATATTCTGATTTGCTGACAGGGCCAGAAATGAACACCTTGCAGGTACCGGATGTGGTAGAAATGTTCCTATTGACGGTGCAAAATATTTGCGGCTGCAAACTTCTACTTCAAACTTCTACCCTACACATTGAAGGTGCCAAACAGTGAACAGTCGTAGGCTATATTGTTGTTGCAGCCTGGCTATTGCAGGCAATTGGCCTTACATTTTTGTGATCTGAAAAGGTGGAAGCATTTCGTTGGATCTCCGACCGTCAAAAGGCATGTCCATCCTCTCCTCTCGTCTCCCTCACACATTCAATTATTTTTAATTTGCCACCGCCAGTTTGAGTCGTTTTGTTAAGCCAAAATCATATATTCCCTTTACTCTATAAATAAAGCGCACGTAGACTTACTTAGTGCTCTACGTCCTGCCTATCATTTCCCCATTTGTCAAACATCGAGTGTCAGATATCTCCAAAAAACCACTCACCGATATGACTGCATTTGTTGGTTGCTATAATCCAAAGTAGTCCGAATGTGTGCATGCGCCAGAGTATACATCTTTTTTAAGTCTTTTAAGTTTACTCTACATTGGAGTATCGTTGTCGTAGTTCTCATAAAGGTGATAAGGTCGATGTAATTGACAGAATTAGCTAAATATGACAGATGAGAATGTCCCTGTGAAAATCAAGAGATTTAAACATTGTTTGAATTATTATTGATTGCATCGCGGCGAAAGGAATGTAGAAAGAAGCTCAGAAGACTGCTTTTGCAGTCAAGCGCGCCTTAAAAGTAATCACTCAGCCGTGCTAACGGAGGGGTTATACAGGACATAGACACACAGGGGTGTCAACAGTCTTTTATTCCGGCTTACAAACACTCGGCACCTAATACCGAAAGTGAAAGTAATACCGGCCGAAACACTGTATTCAAGCCAAGCGGAGACAAATGAAAGCTTCCTATCACTGAACATGCTGTCAGGGTACCGACAATAAAGTTGGTTGGGCTGGTCAGTTAGACAGTGTGGTTTTCATTTTCGTCGCCAGTGTTTACAGGGACAACATTCACTCTGCTTTCTTTTGCAACCGTCAACATGATGGCTGCGATTTCTGTGCATGCTACGCAACCACGGAAAATAATTTTATCAAACTTTATCGAAATTGTCCTTATATTTCTAGCGAAGAGATTTATATTACGATAATTATTGTTACGTTTTATCGCCCAGCCCTAGGATAAACCAGTTCAGTCCCAATGGTTCGCACCCGGACTCACTGCTACAGCTGGGCAGCATGGTAATAAATGTTTGATATGTGCTCAACATACAACAGGTAAGATAAAACAAAACACACTCATCACTTTCCTCCATCAGGATCTTTGTAAATATGTAAATACAGTTACATACAGTTAAATGCATGTGATATATGATATGTGATGGCTACATTATACATGTACACAGATGTTAAGTTATATGCATGGGTGTTGACTTAATCTAAGTTGCATGAAGCACTGCATGTTGCATGCTGTTTGAAACACCATACATAAAAAAGATAACTTTTGAGTAGCCTTGTCTAATTTCTTCTTTGTCTTCACTGCAGCCCAAACTAGGGCTAAACGATATGCCCTAGACCAAAACCAACTTCAGACTCAACCAAATCTGAAGAGTCAGACCCAACTTGTCCTATGGACTACCCCTAATGGATGGACCGTTGCACATTTAAAAGATATGTGCCACCAAAATCACTACAGGACGGAAGTAGTATGCCAGAAGACTCATTCCCCCAATATCACCCCAATGGATTTCTACGTCAATGGTCTGAGGAAATCTCTCCTCCAAAACACCAGACACCATAGTCCCTGTGGTGTTACCAAACCAGACACCATAGTCCCTGTGGTGTTCCCAAACCAGACACCATTGTCCCTGTGGTGTTACCAAACCAGACACCATTGTCCCTGTGGTGTTCCCAAACCAGACACCATTGTCCCTGTGGTGTTCCCAAACCAGACACCATTGTCCCTGTGGTGTTCCCAAACCAGACACCATTGTCCCTGTGGTGTTACCAAACCAGACACCATAGTCCCTGTGGTGTTCCCAAACCAGAGAAGAAGCCCAAGACCTACAAGGACTCTACTCCTACAAGGAAGCTCAACCATGCTCCTGGCTACCTTTCCCTCTCTCACACTCTCTCTCATATTCTCTCTCTCGTCCGTCCGTCCGTCCGTCCCCCCCCTCTCTCTCTCTAACACACACCTTGTTTATTGCATGACTAATCTGAATTATATGGTTGTTGTTTTTTTTCATGTACTATTTCCAATTGTTTCAAGTATACATTTTCTCAAAGTCTTCAAACAATTCCAACTCTGTTACCATATGTCATACGTATATGTAACAGTCAAGGTTTCTCCCTTTTTCCTCAATTCGGTTTAATAATGGTTTAGGGAGTTTTTCTCCTGGTTTATTATTAACTTCTTGGTATGTTATTAAATCTTAACATTGAAACTCAGAAACTCAGGTAACCACCGTAGTTTACTCTCTGTAGAAATCTTATGATCAAAAAGGGAGGAACTGTCATGGAAAATATGAACTACACACCACATAAAACATATGAGCTTTGATACAATATCAAGTTAATAATTTTGGTGTTAAAATGATTAATAGTTAATAAGCCATTTTATAAAGTCTCATTGCACCTCAAAGAGAGCTCCCTTCCTCTACTAACACTATAATCATGAGACCCAACACTACAGCCATACGGCCCTCTCCCCTTCTTCCCCAGGATAGACCACCTCACTCCTTTAGTTTGGAAATACCTTGCCATCCCCAACGTCCCCTCTTCCCGATCTTACTATGTACTGCTAATCAACTCAGACTCTCAGTATGTGGTATGTGTATTGACAATTAACTTGGCCTCTCCCGCCATGGTTGGCTTCAGCAATAGCCAATCCTTAACTCTCCACCCTAACCCTAACCCTTACCCTTTGTTTCCTTTGTTGTTTAGCTGCAGCAAAGTGAAATACTACACAAAGCGGTAAAATAGGACCTGGGGTGCGAGAAAATGCAAATACTTAAATGGTGGTATTTTAGCAAGCAGTCTCTCTTTACACTAAATAAGTAGGTAACTATATGTAGTACAGAAATCCAGGTTGGACCTGAATAACAGGTAAGTTGAGTTGTTAAATATAGAACGAGGTGGCCTTGAGCAAGGAATGTTTGATCTTGTTCTAGCAGCTTCTAGCTTGTTCTAGCAGCCTACAAAACATAGTCTAAGAAGTCAAAATTAAATAGTTTAAATAATTGCAAATGAGGGGAATAAAATTGTTTTACCGGGCTACAAATGAAATTCAAATAAACAATACAACGTATAGGCCTCATATAGGAATATAGGCAAATGTATTTAGATAGTCAAGTCGAGCTTCAAACCAAACAATATCTTTACTTACCTTTTAAGTAGAAATATTCTGAAAACCTCCGCACACATACACGCACTGGAAGAGCCAACTTCAATTGTTTTCAATAATGTCACCAGCACTGACAGTCATTTGTATAATAATTTCCAATATCATTCCTGGTAGCAGAAGTCGGGGGGTCTACATGTTGGTCTACTACTTGTTCTTGTTATTGTGAACATGTATTTTCATGGAGTTTCCAACTCGTCCGAACCAAGTCGTGCATTCTAATGACTAATGGGGATTGGCTGTCCGATTGGCAACACCCTCCGACAACTCCAAATTATGACTGTGTGACTGTGACACTACCATAACAAACAAAGTGAAAGTAGACCTATATCCTACCTCTCGCTGCCAAGTAGCCTACTCGTGGGATGCAGGTTCCCTTCTCTCGCCAGACTAATAGAAAAATGAAAGGTGCTGTTGTAGGTACGTTTTTAGAGCTACAATTTCAGTGTAGTTAGTTAGAAATGCCATAGCCACCCGTTAGCTATTAGTAGGTGAAATTCTCTATGAAAATATCTGTTCTGCCTCTATATAACCTCGTTCCCCAGGTGTTGTCATCTTACGACAGAACGCCTGGAATTCACTACTTGCACAATGTAGTGTGACGTATATCGTTCGTTCGTTTACTTCCAACAGCTCGTGTATATATAAAACCTGTTGTATTTATCTCATCCGCTTTAATTAAGTTAAACCTGCAATATGTAACTGTTCTACTGCAGCATTTACTACATTCAAAAACATCTGAACTACAGAGCAGAGGTCTTCACGGGTCCAAAATGACGGAACCGAACCCTAATGGACCCAGGAAATTGGTTCCGAGATCCGATTGGATCAGATAATTTAAAGAAATATATATATATACCGACCCGTTTCTGTCCCAGATAATATAGACCAGGGCTATTCAACTATATTGTTCAGGGGGCCACATTGTCAGAAAGCTAGGAGCCCGGGGGCCGGACATTTCCCTGAGCTATTAATTATTACATGGAATGAACTAGTCACGCTGCACATCCTTTTTCTTTCACTTTCATTGTATCATTTTAATCAATACAATAATAAACAAGGAGACATGAGGTGTTTCGGTCCATATCAACAAATGTAGAAAACAAAATGAATAGTAAAACAGTATCAGGCTACCAGTAAGTAGGCCTGTTTATAATATCCTCAACACTTCCAAGCATACATAAGATGCTTTTAAAACCGGTCCACATCCATAAATGCAAGATGAACACAGTTAGTAAAACAGTAGCCATCAGGCTAACAATAAATAGGCCTGTTCATATCAAAAACTCAAAGCAAACATAAGGTGCAGAAGGTCCATATCAATATTTGTAATTGATAAAGGTGAACAGTAAAACAATATCCAAACTAACAATAAGTAGGCATGTTTGAATAAT
>OMNO01014968.1:0-10771 GCA_900303215.1 Trachyrincus scabrus | reverse complement strand
GTTGCTCAATTATTCATATTACATTCTTCGTCTCTTACCCACAAATCTCAGGAGAACAGGCCCCTGCAAAGATAAAAGCAAATACTAAACAACTCTACATATACACATTTTTTTAATTCAGATATACCCACTAAAACAAGACTGCAAGGACATTTAGTTCCACTTAATACGCCTTAGAAGCCCTCCGTCCTGCACTAAACAAGGTTGACATGTTAGGTATACAGAATTGTGTATTAATAGGTGAAGAAGGTAACATCAAAGATTTGCACAGTCAAGTGGCTAGCTACCGGCTGGCTCTATACAACCCGCTTTACTGGCGTAAGGCATCCTGCCTTATATGGCGTCATTATTTCTATAATAAGAGTGGAATCATTCATAGGTCAGCGGGGTGGGGGTCTGCCAGACGGCGCACGCACTCACCCAGAGACATTAAACACGGACCACCCACGGTTTGTCTAACACGGAGTCACACAAGCCTTTCTCCGCTGAGGAATGACACACGGGGGCTCCCGGTTACCGTGTTACCCCTTTTAATAGCTTTCTGTTTCACCCAAAGTAAAAGAAAATGTCAGATGTATCCGTCTCTATAAAAGCGGTAATGGCCGACGACACGGAGAGAAGTGTAGTGAGAAATGGTCCGACGATGGCGGCCTTCGCCTGGGCAAGACATACAAACATATACAAACTTTAATATAGACAGCTCGCAGAG
Organism: Trachyrincus scabrus; assembly: GCA_900303215.1. NCBI lineage: Eukaryota > Metazoa > Chordata > Actinopteri > Gadiformes > Macrouridae > Trachyrincus > Trachyrincus scabrus. The sequence goes on along the minus strand of OMNO01014968.1, from coordinate 10,062 downwards.
CTTAAAAACCTTAAAACACTGAACGGTCGATTTAAACAAAAGACGAGCAATACCAACGGATAGCAAATTGTGTTCTTAATGGCAATAGTTTTCTAAATTGCCAAGTTAAGAGTAAAATGTAAATGAACCCTAAATGTAACGCAATCTCTCTCTCCACAGTACAATTCAACTAGCGCCACAAAGCATCTAATAGCTTCCACTAAAGGGTGACTGTAGTCCGGATGGCCTGAGAGCAGGGATTAGGCGGTGAGGTAGCAGCATCCTGCCAGAGTGTATTGATCAGTGCTTGACTCATTTGACACAGGACACCACACTGGGTTTCATTTTTTTTCCCCAAAAGCTGCTTTCCTGTGTCTGAGAACTGTCTGAGAAGTTAAAGGAACCACAAACCACCAGGACCCCAATCTTCATTAAACCGCAAAGACACACAAGTCAAAAGGCAAAGTTATGTAGCCTGTCTGACTCAACAGATAATGGTGGCGAGGCAGAAGGTCCTCTGCTGAAACGACACTAAGCTCGCCACTGCAGATGCTTTGAATCAGGTCGGAATACCAGAATACCAGGGGGGAATACCAGTGGAGTGGGATGATACAAAGCCAATGTTGGAAACTAAGAACAAAGACGAAAAACAAAGGGGATCTCACGACTCTAGCTCTGTATGTATTTGAGTCAAGTTAAGTTTAGCCACTCCATATTTAAATGTAACACTGCGATTATTAAATGGCATTGCACTACTTGAAAGGATTCTGTTCAAATGCACAACATTCATTAAAGAGTTGTCTAAATGTTGATACATTTGCTAAGTCAATTCAGAGCCATATGGGAAATGTCGGGAGTTGGAAGGCAGCGGTAGGTAGGGAGGGGTCATAAAACAAACAAAGGGGGCCGGCTTTCAGGAAAGTTTACCTGAAGGTCCGACACAATGTAAACACTCTGGTGTCCCCTCCTCCACAACTACTGCAATAATTCTCTATTTTAAATGGAGAAGCGGCACAGGAGGGCTGATCTACATTGAAGTAAAGCCATAGCCCTTCTGAACAGCCCTTAAAGAGTACTCTTTGATACTCATTCATTTCCTCTTGTTGACATTTCTTTCATCGTGCCCCTTTCTGTTGTAATGTTCGGTCCCATCTTTTGGTCTTGGTTACTTTCTGTCTCTCATCAGAGAACATTCCCAAACTTTCCGAAGGAGATGATAGTCTTGTGACATCGCTGTCTTTTTATCATAAGTCTGAGATGGGTTTTGTTACCACTGCAGGAGGTTGAATTTAAGAAACAAAAACATGGCTTACCCAAAGCCCTGCAGAGCTGATGATCACACTGATTTATGGAGGAATCTCTGTAAGCCATTTGCTCCCTGAGAGCAGAGGAATCAAAGGCAAGATTTCCGGATGGCATTGGGAGAGAGATTATCCAGTTTGTAATATCTGATTACGAACTTCCACTGGCTGGTTTTCTTGTGCTTTGTTTTCTGACCGATGGGAGCAGTGCGGGCACTGCGGAGATTGGTCCTTGCCCTCCACTGAAGCACTTCTTAAACATACAGGCAAAACTTTGTTGTGATTTTAAGTTGAATGTCCTCACAGTTGTTTAAATGGCGCAATACAGTGGTGCCATGACTTAATTCACATCCATCCCAAACGATCAGTTCACTCGATGACAATTGTAGAACATAATTTTGACTGTAGGATTCCAGTTAAACAATGTCAACCATACCCTAATGCATAAGTGGAAAGGTTTACCACAAGGGTCTATGGACTTTGACAGCTGTGGAGCAGTGCATGTATCCTGGGTTGCCTGTGCAGTGGGCTGTGGATTCAACTCTGGGTGGGAAACCACAACTGGTACAGCGGTAGCATCCAGATACAGTAGCTACAGGAGGAAGGGTGGACGGTGCAAGTGAGGTCACAATGTTTTAAGACCTATGATGTAGTTTATGGGTGTGATTTAAAGTGTCAATTATTCAAATGGGATGGGTCTTAGTATAAATACCTCCAGGTCATATGATGGTTTGCTTAGGAGAATCCAAGAGTGCAAAAGCAGCCGATGGTCTGTTATCTGGTAAATCCCGTGGTGGAACAAACCACGGCTTCCAAGAAGTCTTTAAGAACGGAAAAAGGGGGTTCCCTAAATCACATGTATTATCCATTATTTATTCGCAATAAGGGTTGGTGGTGTGAAGCCCTAAAAATAGTTTGGAAGGAACACAGCAGAAGAAAGGACCACATTGTGACTGCATGCCAAACCAGCAAGCCTCAGAGGGACCTCCCCCAAATCATCTTGAGGCAATGCATCAATCAGAATCTCCACATCAGGACAAATGTACTCAGCAGCCATAAAATGTCCGGATCAAGCAGCGTGCCGAGCCAAACCTAAAAGGGCCTCCGTGGTAAACCCAAACCCTTATCTTTGTCACATATGAGAAAGCAAAGAGCGTTAGCGTTTAACTGTTGTCCAGCTGGTTCCTCTATCTTTCCTCTGAAACACAATGTCCCTAAGTTTGCAGCATCATTGCTAACTGCCGATTTTGCAAATATAAAAGAAAAGAAATCCCCCAAAACAGCCACACAATAAACTCTGAAGAAATATTTTCCACCATGTGAGGTTTCATCAGTGCTCATAATGGTGTAAAGTTTGAGGGCACTGAGGTTTAAAACCACATGCTCAGCACCCTACAACAGACTACAAACTGCCCCCATATTTAAACTGAAACCTTTAGACGCCAACTCGGCCTAATGTAAGAAATGAAATGTCCCAAATATAGTTAGTTGTTGTGAATGCCAGTGACATGGTCTAGTGCTCCTATCATCTATTAATAACTGTAGTTTCCATAGGAGTAATGCACGGCATGATAGATCTAAAGGCATTGTTTCATCTCATACATTTCTTAGCTATTTCAGACTAGGGTTTTAATTTATGGACAAAGATCAAACAGCTCATATCGAATAACTCAAGTGAGATACTTGGAGAGGAAAAGGTTTAGGTTGACTACTACAAAACCCTTTCATCCACATGACCAATCTCCTGTTACATGTAGTGAGCTCTTAAGCATAGAGGAGGTCTTAGCCTAATTTCACATGGCGATGTCCACACTAATAATTCAACGTCAACATGAACCGCCATCACAAGAAGTTCCAAGTTCCAAGTTCTGAAACCTATAAAACATTAATAGCGTATCACTGCATTATTAAATGACATAATTCTAGTCAAGAGCACAGGATGCAAAATTGACACTTGGGAATGTGTTTGTTTTTTAAATCTTAAGTCAATCAAGTCTCACAAACTGACAAAAAACATTTTCATTGCAGCCTATTTCAGGCAATTAGAATGCAGAAGGAGCTATAATCTGCAAGCGCTGCATAGTGCTCAGTTTTCCACATTTGCTGGAAACTAAAATTGTGTACCGATCTCTGTGCTTTGCAGATGGAGTTGAGCAATTTGAATATCCTTAATACTATACAGTTCCTCTCTCTCGGGGAAACAAGAACATTAAAAAGGTCCAAATAATTCTAGTGAAATTATACAACCCTTAATGAACTTCAAAAGAGGCACGGATGTTTTCACAGGCCAGCTCTCAGGCTTCAACAGTAATTATGAAAACAAACCACATAAATTATATCATTTATCATTTCCACACTTTGGCCGCACCACATGCACCAAAGTTCCTGTCTCTGCTGGACAAGAGAAACACTAGCTAATCTACTAAACTTTGAGTGCAAGACTTTCCATGCACTGATCACATTTTTCATTGGCCACCATTGAAATTACTTGGTTGGCTCACTTGCTGTTATAGCCCTAGCGCCAAATACAGCCATGCCAAATCTACAGCATTTCCCAGTGGAAAGCAGATTACAATTGGATTTGGGCCGAGTGTATAACGTGTGTAATATAGTGGACTGGTTAACCTGGGGGATATAAATTCAATTCTGATGGTCTAAGAATGTTTTATTTCATTCAAGGAAACTCCCCTTTGACCTGGCCACAGTGGTTACTGTTCCTTCAACAAGAACTGCTGTTGAAAGACGACGGCAAACAATGTTAAAATGTTCTAATCATGGGTTAAAACAAGTTTAAATGTAATTAATATATCACGTTATAGCGTAAATTAATTAAGGAATATAAAGGAAATGGTGGATTTTCTTGGCTGGAGAACACAGCAGGTCAAGGTCTGATAGGAAATAGTGTGGCGACTCATTTAAAACTCCTCCTGCTACAAGGACTTATGCTAAAGGTCTGGCAAGACTCCATATTGGGTCTCAGGGGTGTGCATACCAATGAATAATTTGTCCAAATGTAATTATAAATTTTCCAAAGAATTATTTTCTTTTCTCGGGGAGCGTCACAGAACAGCTGTAACAAATACTTGTTTTGAATTTACTCGCAATAAGCCAGTGTGAAAACAAAATTTCCATTTAACTGGAAACCCGATCACTTGAGCAGTAGCCATGTGCTTACTATGATATTTACCATTAGGTCTGTGCAGCTCATGTGTTACAAATCTTTTTGCCGTAGTCTATATAATTAGCTGTAATTGACTTCCCTTGAAATGCGTTTCTCCAGGGACATCTGGCCTTGAAACGTCTACCTTGGGATACTGGCCAGTACTGAGGTTCATGGGTGGCAGAGGTAGGGTCTTCTGCATAAATACATCTAAGAAAAATGTCTTTCATACACCATACTTCAAAAATGAAAATATTTATAATCATACCTACCTAAACAGAATAATATAAATATTGCTCTTGGGCTAATTGTTTTCAGATTTATGTCCCTGATTGAGCATGGTATAGCTCAAGCCTCTGATTACCTACAAGGACAAACATCTATTCTTCTTATACAGGAACACTTTAAGTCAAGAGACTTTGTGAACAATTTGGGCTTTTTTGTTCATACATCTTGTTCAACAGAAAAACTACTGATTTTAACTGTATTTATCGAGCAATATACAGATTTAAGTCATATCACAAGTTAAGTAGCACCTCCATTTTTTTTGATGAACAGAAATCCCAATATGTGTTTGAACTGAAGCCCATGTGGTTCAGACAGACAGATGTTCAGACAGACGGATGTTCAGACAGACAGATGTTCAGACAGACGGATGTTCAGACAGACGGATGTTCAGACAGACAGATGTTCAGACAGACAGATGTTCAGACAGACAGATGCTTCTCTTGATAAATGTAAAACCCATTTGGTAGAATGAATCATGACACACTTTTATCTTTAAACTTTAAAACGTGTTCTCTGTCTTTGTGCCACTTGCCCATGTGCCCTCTATTTTCCCCCTCAGAAGCTTTTGAAAACACAGATCAAAATACAAATCACCGTACAAAAGGCATGACATCATTACTTTGCCTAAACGGCGCGTGATTTATTTGCTTTCATTTTTTTTCCTTCTCATTTACTTCAGGGCATTCCTCCTCGGACCCAACTCATCAACAGTAATTAGGCACCGATCAGAAAGATAAAAGCAAACGCTACTTAGCCATGTCATATTAACCAGTTGTAATCCCTGCTTGAGTAATGTCTCGCCAAACCAGAAGTGGATGGATAGGGTTTAGTTGTGTTCTGCCCTTATCTTATTGTAGCTGTAGTACGACGGCTCCCTGCCTACGGAGAGCCGGTGATTATCAGACTGCAGTGCCATTACTTATAACAACTCTTTACAGATGTTATTAATCAGAGCAGCAGAGAACTCAGGCAACATGCCGCATGAACACACTGAACCTGAGCACCAATACGGTCTTCATAGTAAGGTATGACGACGTGCAATGAAAATGTACACCATTTAAGTAATGATTAACATTTGAAGACCCTTTGCAGTATTTTTCAGGTGAATGAAGGTCACATGGTGACCAAAGACAAAATTTCCATCATTTCATTTTTAACATTCCACAGTAAAAGCCCCAAGGTCCCGACTTGGAGTGAGACAATGAGTGAGACAGAACACATGGTTGAAAGTGAGTGACTGTGTCTGCTTTTGTTTTGAACTCACCTGGGCTCCATCTCTCAGCTTCAGGATGCACTCCATAGTGTTGATAGTGATGACCACGGGTTCTGAACCAAGCTTGGTCCATGGCACATGGATACGTAGCTCGTGGATATGGCCGCTCATGAAGGTAAAGGGAAGCTTCAGTTCCTATGAACATACAAAAGTTGTTGGAAAGGTTTCCAGACCTGCTAGAACTCTAACTTCAGCTCTACCTCAGTGGTGCTAGATCTTTAACTTCAGCTCTACCTCAGTGGTGCTAGAACTCTAACTTCAGCTCTACCTCAGTGGTGCTAGATCTTTAACTTCAGCTCTACCTCAGTGGTGCTAGAACTCTAACTTCAGCTCACCTCGGTGGTGCAAGTTATTTCATGAAGGCAGGAACATGAAGAAAATGACTTGCGGTTATTGTGTGTTTTAAGGATGAGAACAATGTGTTTTTCCAATACCAACACATTACCAATATGTTACGGCTACATCCAAATTAGATTTATTCAGAGGGCTGGGAAAAAGGTTGGCCTGCATCTTGAACTACTATTCCACCCATTAAATCGTGAAAGTGGTTACAACTCGGCTTTCAGCTCCTTTAGAGGAAAAACAAATAATGACAACATATTAAGGTATTTGTCTAATATCACTATAGTGGGATTACAAGTAGTAGTAATATTAGTCCTAAAAGTAGGTTTTCATTTCCTCTTCTTCAAACAAAAGTGTCCAATTGTTAGAGCGATATGAGCAAACTCCTAAACGGAGGAAAACTGCCAAGTTTTCAACACAAACTCCCACTGCCAGTTTTTCTTAAGGCTCAATAATAACTTGTATCACAATTGATGTTGTGTTATGTGGTATTTTGGACAGCTCTTCTGAAACTGAAGAACTTCAGCCAGCACAGGAGATTTTTTTGTAACATTGATCCAATCCAGATAAAAACTGTGGAAGGTAAAACAGTACATTTTTCAGCATGTTCACCGTCAACATAATAGTGATGCAGTATCAGCATCCTGTTACACAACATTTCTCTGGCGAACCAAAACTTTTTTATGGTTAGCCTGTTGTTGTAAAATTATGTAGAATATATGGAGGTATTCATGAAGTTATTGGGACACTTTTGAGAAATATACCAAATACCTGGTGGTGCATAATGATTTCAGATTAAGAACATTTGATTAAATAGGGGGGGGGTTCATCTTAGTCCAACAGTAATTGTTATATAAACTGGCAAAACTGAAACAGCTGCAACAACCAAGTTCTGGTGTGATCATAGCCTACAGATGAAGAGATGCTGCAAAGCCATTTAAAATAACTGGCAGAATAAATTATATGCATAATGCAAGTTAATATGGTCACTCACTCACTCACTCAATGTTGTTATATCTGAAGTTCTTTCAACATAATTCAAAATGTTCCCCAAAATACCCAAGCTCAGGTCTTCTTGGTAAATATGACTCTACTTGTCGGACAAATCTCTGCTGTCCCAACGCATAATACAAACAAAACCACTTAGCACACCTGCTCCAGAACATCCAGCTTCAGATCCAACTTGCTGAGCACCACGTCCCCGCCCCAGAGTGAGAGCTGCAGGTCTGAGGGCTTCAAATTCTTTATGTATTTGTTGACATAGCTCATCAGGAGTGGCGTGACATAGGACTCCAACATCTTGTCCTGTCTTGGGTCACATGGAACAAAACACACACACACACACACACACACATACACACACATACACATACACATACACATACATACATACATACATATACATATAGGCCATGTTATGGAGACATCTTTGTTCATGGTTTCATAGCTTTATTAATTGACTGGACTGGCCCTCTGACGGGCAGACAAGTCTGTTGGATGACTACCAATGCCGAGTAGTCATTGCTTAAATGACGTTCAAGTTTATGTTCAGCTAGTTTAAGTAACGTGAAGACAACCGTCTTCTTGTTACACCTTTATATGCTTTACCAATTCACACCAATTATCAGTTGCATATTTGACACACTACAGCACAGAGAAACATTTCACCAACCTCATTCTGAACAAGCACACATTCACTTAATTCTGAATTACCACAAAATGAGCCCAACATCCTTATTCCGGACTGACAGGACGTGAAGGTATTCTAACTAAGTCATCAACAGTGGCTGGCTGGCAAGTAGTCTCATGTCTACAAGATGTCCATATCACTGCAGCAAGTTCAGTTAGAAGACCGGACTGTTTATGTTTGAGTTTATGTGTGACTGGGTGTGACTGGGTGTACTTTAGAAACACACCTGCTCATGTCCTGAACTCTGAGAGTAACACACCAGGTGAGCTAGCTGACGTTACCTGAACGTGGACGCTTTTCCTCAGTAGTCGCCATAAATGAAAACGACGTATGAATTAGATTATAATGATCTATATTATATATAGATTATAATGTATCGGTGTCAACAGTAAAGCCATTCAGAGCCAGCACAACCACTGAGTCTGTGCCATTAGACACCACAGCACCAGAGAGGGAGAGCAGTTAAGCTAACAGCTACTGTAGCTATTACAGTAATATATTATATATATATGATATTACATAGCACATTAACACCACCATAGTCGACGCTTGGGAAAAGCAAACGCGTTCTTCTTACCCGGTTAGCCCACTCTTCCTGAAGCTATTGTAAAAAAAATGACAACTTTATAGTAACTAATGCATTTCGTTAGCTGGTGTTGTTAGCACAGCTCTGTAGGTCCGGAGCAAACGTCATCAGTAAACATTCACACAGCTTCCGGGTGCCTCACGTCATATCCGTCTCCGCTCCGGAGGACACGCCCCGTCCTCACGGAGGCCTATAAATATCCTGCTCTGTGACTAATAATGGCTTTTATAAATGTTGCTTGTTTTCGATGTGATCGCTTTGATCCTTTCAAACAATAGCCTGTTGTTGAATGATAAAATGAAGTGTAACCAATAGCGTGTTTCGAGAAACAGCGTTATTGTTCAAAAACGGGTAAGGAATTAGAAAACAAAAGAGTGGTTTATTTAAGCGAGTCGATCTAAACACCCTGGTGTTTTAAAAAGAAATCAGCTCACAAAAGAAGTCACCTTAGTTTGGAGGTTTTAGTTTAATTTTTTAATTATTTTTTTTTTAACTCCACTCAGAAATTCCCAATGACAGCCCCTGCATAAGGGGTAGACGTGGGCTGTTCTGGTAAGAGACACGCGTTGAATGTAAGTGACGGGACAAAACAACTGGGTGGTCGTTTACTAAATAAAATAAATGATGAAATAATCGTTTTCATCCGCGCCGTGACACTTTGGTGGTGCAGCAGTGAACGTTGACCGTTCCCTTCAGACGAGTGTTTAGACCTCTGGGAATTCAATTAAACAATTAACTTTTAACTCTTGTCTGACGCGTGTCTGTCGTCCTGCTCCTCGAGTAGGCCGCTTGTATTTTTTCTAAACGGCCAGTTTCAACTTCAAGTAGGCCTGCGGCCCCTGGGCATTGAGAAGTGTCTGTTAGTAGATTCATTTCGCCTCATGGTTTGCTGCCCTAATGCGGGGTCGTGAGTGGAATATTGTCTGATGAGACCTGAGGTGGAAAGTGGTTAAATATACGCCTGTTTTTTATCATGTCTAATGTTGTGTCTAATGGATTACCTTTTCCTGTCTAACTTTGCGCATTCCGACAATTCCTATAATAAATCATTGTGTGGAGTAGTGGGCTTTGACGCCTGTTTCTTTGTGGAAAGCAACCTAACTCAATGTGACTTCGTCCTGAATAGACCTATCATTTTGCTTTGTAATGTCAAACTGATTCTAATTATTGAATCGATTTCCCCGTTCTGTGGGTGACTCTATTGTGTTATGCAACACGCAAACAATTTGTCATTGAACACAAGAATAGTCGCCCATAAAGCAGAGCTCAAATATAAACACGGGTTTTATTGGCTGCAAGGAGTCCACATTCTGAATGATTGAGGTAAGCAAGTTTACGCCGTGAGTGTAAACACGCAAGTGTGTGTGTGTGTGTGTGTGTGTGTGTGTGTGTGTGTGTGTGTGTGTGTGTGTGTGTGTGTATGTGTGTGTGTGTGTGTGTGTG
>OMNO01014951.1:0-11101 GCA_900303215.1 Trachyrincus scabrus | reverse complement strand
CGGACACGGCGGCTCTTCGTGTCGACGTGGAGTTGCGCTTAAACGTTCAGGGGGTGAAATTGAGCTTGAAAAGCACGGTCTGGGGAGTCGTGACGTCCGCCACGGCTAACTCCTGGCCGTCTGACAGACCCAGCTCTGTAAAGGAAAGATAACGATAACCGTCGGCGTGGGTGAGACAGCAGATACAGAACGAAGGAAGAACGACAAAACTGTGTTTACCTTTTAGGGTTTTGCAGAGGTTGGGCCTCGTCCGTTCTTCGATGGATTTGACAGACTGAAATGAAACAATCCACATTAAAATTGAAATTAAAATGTTTTTTATTTAAATCTCGGGGGGGGGGAACTTTTTGTACATTACCTGTAAATATAACGTCTTATTTTTCCCTTCGAGGGTAGTGGTGATGGCCGGGGATTTCATTTGTCTGGATGAACAAAATCGTGCAGATTTAACCACTGGCATTTCTTTTTACAAATCACTTCAGAGCAATATTATCAAGGCGTCTATCCGACGGGAAGACTCACAAGGAGGAATTCTCCGTCAGGTACTCCAGTACTTCCTGCAGTTTTGCAGATGGTGGAAACAGGAGATCTTGAGGCACCTGACTGCAGGCGGAGCAGTTTTCCTGCGGATCACGACAAGACATTAAAATGACAAAACTGAAAATGTTCTTTTAACTTCCCTCTACCACACAGAGACGTTTGGACGGTGATGACATTACTATGACTAAGATGGCAGGCTTGACATTTCCCTCGCCCTCATGTGAACCCCGCGCTGGGCTTCAGCACACAGTTGGCTAACACGCTACGCCACTTCGGCATGATCCGATCACGTGCTGCCTGCGTGACGTCCCGTTGTACATGGAAATGCTTCACGTTATGGAAATAACATGAGAGTCTGAAAGCGTCATTTAGCCTGTCCGTCAGTTGACACACGCAGACAATCAAGAGGAAATGAGCTACGGCTGGGTACTCTCAGCGTGACGGCGGTCATGTTTCAACAAACCTTGCGTTCCGCTTCAAACGTGTAGGTGTACAAGCCGTCCACATCGTTGAAGACCAGGTAATTATTTAAAGGAATATATGCACTGCAAAAACAAAAATTAAAATATGTAATACAGGAGGAGCATTGGACAAAAAAGGCAAATTAATAATTAGAAATGAATGTTCTACAGACCTTGATGCAACTTTAAAAACTTCGGTGGCACAGGCAGCTATAAAAAATAAATAAATAAATAAATGAATAAAGCAGTTGCTTTCCTTGACAGTAAATCCCACGATTCATCAGATTGTAGACTAAGAAGTGCAGAAATAAAGAGGCATTATTCTGAACTGTATTGTGTAATAATGTAGGCCACCATACCAGCGATGACAGCATTAGTCGATGCTACGGCAGGGATGATCCGCTTTACGACGCCTGGGACACAAGAGGAGTTATATGGCATATGGTCCAAACTATCACCGGCATGTGAACGCAAGAAGGACCGCTGTAGCTCCACACAGTGTTACGTAACGTGAAAAATATTAGACACATTGCAAAAGTGAAAAGACGTATATACATACATATATATATATATATATATATAGACATATATACATAGATATATATACATAGACACCGCATTGGCCTTTGGATCATACGTCAACGTCGCCGCCATAATGGAGAGGTCAAGACTGGCCTGTAAACACATGTAAGGAAACGGGGGAGATGTGGTTGTTCTCACCCTGTGTGAGTCTGTAGGTCACTCCCGTGATGCTGAACTGGGCAGCTCTCTCCTGGGCCTTCTCAAACACCCACTGGATGTGCTCTGGGTTATCACCATCTAAAGCGTTATCTGGAACAAAAATTCATAACAGGTTTGCATGTATTCATTTGTTTTATAGATATGTCATGCGTAGATATATTACAGGAGCCTGTGCAATTCCCCCACCTCCGAATGGCTTTTCTTTCGGCCACTGAATCATTCTGCCATATTCAACGCAATGTTCCGGAAGCCTCGGCATCGAAGCGATAGTGCACATGGGGAAATTTATCTGTGGACATTACAACAAAAGCAGACCCCGGAAGACTTTTGAGATTGTGCATTAAGGATTTCTGTGCTGTAAGATAAAAGACCAAGATAGGACTTAAGATAAACGTATCCAATTAAAACTCGGGAGAATACAATGCACAGACACGGCCAATGACTCGGCGTCTAAGAACAATTGGGATGAGGCCATGGTGGAAGCGACCGGTACCTGCGGTGGATACAGCTCAAGTGTACAGTCTATGCACGCGGTCATGCCCGGCAGAATGACTCGGGCGTTTCCCTTGAAGCCTTCGGTGCCGCCATCGATGAACGGGATAATTGAGCTGGGATCCAGAACCCCGTCTTCGTAGCTCAGAATGGAAATCTAGACCAGCCGACATGGACCGGAAGTTAATGGCAGGTTCTGCTCCATCTATGAATCTAGTTTAGACATGCAGACGTCAAACAATTCGATAGCAAAGCCATCTGTACCAGCATCCCGTTCATCCAACGCCTGGCAATGATGGAATCCAGTCCGCAGACAATGATGTGGAATTCTGGAAGTGGATAGAATCAAAAGACGCTTCAGATGTCTGTCTTCAGTCTTTTGCAATATTAGACACAACGTGAATCTTGGAACAGACGTCCACCTACGCTTATAAAATGATGTGTCAAAATCTTGAATCTTGTTGAAATGTCTGCAGGTTATTAAGAACAACTCCGGATGATCGTCTTCAAGGCGCTGACGCACACATGTGACATACTGTATGTATCTATGGCGTAAAACGAGCTGGTGTAGTTAAAGGATACGGCACGACTTGACATCCTGGTACACGACGGTTGATAAAATCAGCAGCCACGTCTGCCTTTGGCCGTCCGACGTCTTTGGGCCTGAACCAATGGGGTTGACAAAACAACTTAGCAGAACATGTACACTGCTGCCATAGGATGAGTTTGTACTACTTAGTTGAAATATGTTCTCTTTTTGTGTAGACACATTTGTCATGAAACTAAAGTGGGACATTCAAATTCAGAGGTTTAGCCACCTGGTAAAAAACAACTCTACCTGAAAAGAAACTGCCGATTGAGGTTTGAGATGTCAATAGTGTCCATATCGACGACATGGATCAGGCGAAACCCAGACAAGGCCTAAAAGAGCACATTTTCAGTTGTTCCCTTTTAAAATAGAACATGAATGCAACACAAGTAACCAACCAGTTTGCTTGTGAAATAATTGTATTAAATAGAGTATTCATACTTGTATTAAGTAGAGTATTCATAATTGTATTATGTAGAGTGTTCATCATTGTATTAAGTAGAGTATTTATAATTGTATTATGTAGAATAATAAGTAAATTAAATTCCTACCAGATTTTTAAGAAGTTCACAACCGAGACCACCAGCCCCGATGACCAGAATCTTGCACGTATCCAACAGGAACTGTAATGACTGATGTGAAAAGAGTACAATGTGTCACAATAATGTCAAAACATTTAACAACATATACGATGTCATAAGTCAATAGGCTATAACTCAAGTCCGTATTGTATTCTACATTTTATCACTATATCTCTTAATGTTTTTAATTACCACCACCAGAAAGAAGGTGATCATATCCTGACAAGAAGCTTTAATCTCGGAAGAGTGTAAAGATGTAATGTAAATGTGTTGTGTTTTTCCAAACTGGTTCAATTTGTTCAATTAAACAAGACAGCACAGTTGAAGTAGACAGTGCAGTGTATGAACCCCACAGTAAGTAACCCCTCTTAAGTATTCGTCACCTCAGTACTTGGCTCAAAGTCCGGATGGGTAAATGGTCCAGGTCTCTCCAGGAACTTCCTCACATGGCTCCACCGGCCATGCCAGTCACAAGGACTGTCCTTGTGTGCACTATCTACGGCCATTCTACACAGGCAACACACACCACAACACACAACACATGAAAAGGGTTCTCTGCTGCTGATCCAATGCAATGCAATACATGACATCAGTTTTTTATCACTATGACACGTGGATGAAGGCCTAATTACTGCAGGAAATGGTGTATTACTGTATGGTTATTAAGAGGCTTCATGGAATTGCTTAATTGCATTTATAAGCAAAGCCAAAAATCTAACACACGACATGCTGTGATGAACTACAATGTTGTAAAGTAAATGGGACGTGTAAAAGCACACTGCTGTGTTATTCTTCAACACCGATCAGCCTGGTTTGGGTTTGTTGTGCCTGAGCTCAGTTCAGACACAACGTCCACACCGCCCGGCCCGGCAGCCGCTGCATAATGTGCAGCGCAAAGAGAGACCTCGAGTCAGCATTCGTCACTAACTTCTCAGTCAGGTCCTCTATTCGCCTTCTTTTCGTCTCCCTGGAAGGACAACAAAGGGCGGACATGTGATTGGTTTCCTTCGGCTACCTGTTAGGGATCTAAACACGCGTAAACAACGTTGTTTGTCCATTGAAACTTACGGCTCCTCAGCATCCGCCATACTTTCACGGTCCCATGTCCTCGATGATGGTCCCGACGCGTTTGTGAGCGTCAACACTGCGGCGTGAAGTACTGGCTCTGACTCATACGGGCACGCGGGGCTGCGCAGCGCAGCGCGGGGAAACGTCACGCAACAATGATTGCCCAGAAACGTCGGCGAGGTTCTCACCTGGGGGTTGGCCAGTTGTCGCGATAAAACAAGGCGCGTTGGTTTTGTTTCTCTTGACCCCACCCACCCTGATCAGCTGACCCGTCAAAACAACCCCAGCGATGGCGAGTATGGAGCTAGCGCCGCTCAGACCGTGGGACGACTTCTTCCCCGGGACCGACCGTTTCGCCAAACCCGACTTCAGGGATTTAACCAAGTGGAACAACAGAGTGATCAGCAACTTGTTGTACTACCAGACGAACTACTTCGCCGCGGCGATCGTCGTCTTCATCGTTGTGGGGTGAGTCCTGCGAAAGGAGGGCTGCACTAGGCTAATTAGCTTAGCCTTTATACGGCGTCTCGGCTGTCGTCGGTTCTGACCAGTACATGCACATGGCACACGGGGTTCTGTGGTCGGTTCTGACCAGTACATGCACATCATGGCACGGGGTTCTGTGATCGGTTCTGACCAGTACGTGCACATGGCATGGGGGGTTCTGTGGTCGGTTCTGACCAGTACATGCACATGGCACGGGGGGTTCTGTGGTCGGTTCTGACCAGTACATGCACATGGCACGGGGGGTTCTGTGGTCGGTTCGGCTCGACATCGCTTCTCTGCTGGAGCATCGTGTAGCCACCAGGTCTGCAGGAGGCCGCCGTCGTCTTCTCATGCTTTCCTCCCACATTCGTCAACAACGTCTGCGTCGGTTTGTGTTGCTTTTTATTTCCTTATCTGTTCGAGACACGGGAAAATATACAAATTGAACAATTCACGTAACGATTTGCGGATTGAGAGATTCACATCACACCTTCAGTTAAGTCTCTTAAGGAATAACGCATGACGTTGCTTTCCACATAGGAAATGGTGTATAACTAATACAGGCCTTCTGGTGGCCATGAGCGGTTTCGCATGACATTAAATATAGGATGTTTACTTCAACAAACGGCAGGTTGTGCTATTCTTACATCCTGAGTTTGAGTCCTGGGTTTCTCTTTCCTGTTTCCCGGAAGGTTCCTCAACCCCTTCGGCATGTTCCTGGGCGGAGCTGTGGTGTCCCTGGTCTTCATGGGGTCGGTGTGGGCCGGCGAGAACAAGACCATGATCAAGACCTTCAAGAGGAAGAACCCGACTCTGTTCATCGCCGGGGTGCTGGGCACCAGCTACTTCCTGCTGTCTCTGTGTGGGGGGGTCATGGTCTTCATCTTTGGCATCACCTTCCCCTTGTTGTGTGAGTGTCACCGCGAGAACACAAGCGTTGGTGTTGATTGTAGAATGCAAACGCACCGTTTTTCATAATTCACAACCAATGCACCCAATCACCATAAACAATGACAAATGGCCATCATAGTTTCACACATTTCCTTGAATACATGTGCTTTGCTTAGGCCTTACCATTTGCTAAAGCACGCCTCGTAGGTAATGCATATATGCAATATGTCGTATATAGTCGACTAAGTTAACAAACGAAAAAATGGATTTATCAGTTACATTTTAGAATTGAAGGGAGACCAACCCTACTGATACGCTGTACATTGGCACTCGTTTCATCTTATTCTCATTCACTCAGCGGATGAGTCATTCCGCTGAGTCATGGCAGCCATAGAAAATGTTACCTTTTCCCTAAATTCCCTCAGTGGGCGCTTTGTGCTCTGAGTCGAGTCAGATAATGAAGGGGTTGATTCTTTAAAAGCCAGTACAGCAGCTGTAGCCTCGTAGCAAGAAGGCCAGGCAGTGCCACTGTCAAAAGCCACTCCCAGGAGGCTTAGACGTGCGTGTGTGCGTGTGCGTGTGCGTGTGCGTGTGCGTGTGTGTGTGTGTGTTTTGACGTTGCTATGGACTGTTGATTTAGACACGCTACTACATTTAATAACTGATGTCATGTGTTCAGTATCTCTCCCGCGAGGGGTTTAACTAAACCCATGACCCCTTGCTTGCGTACATTTGAGCTCTCATGTTAATGCGATCGTTCCATTTATTTGGTCTCTAAATTATAGACGTGGTATGCGGACGTGGCTTTTTTTTTTGAATGAATGTCAACAATACATTGTTGTATTGCATGGTGACGAAGTGAAATAACAAACTGTTGTGCCCTAGTGATCCTGATCCATGGCTCTCTGAGGCTCCGCAACATGAAGAACCGGCTGGAGAACAAGATCGAGGGCGTGGGCCTGAAGAAGTCCCCCATGGGTGTCATCTTGGACCTTCTGGACCAACAGGAAGAGAAGATGAACAAAATCCAGGATTTCATTGAGGCAAAGCTGAAGGAGTAATGGAAGACGCCTGGATGGATGTATGGATTGTCGTTTGAGTGTCATCCCACGTGTTGGTCGGTTTAAAAGAGAGTCCTCTTTTAGTCCTTTTTGCTTTTCGCTTCCTGTTTTCATTTAGTTTGTAATTCTGAGTCAAATCCTATGTTTATGCAAATATACAGGTGTGGTTAACAAATATTTGAGCACTGCATGCTGATTGGATGTTTTTGGATGGAGACAAGGGGTCATTAGAGAAAGGGTGGATCCCTGTGTAGTTGGTGTGACCAAAAATGTATTAAAACCAAATTTTGTTTCTCTTATTTATACTTATTTGCGGCAATTGTGCAATATTCCAGAGGCTATTTTGGTCAACATTATTTATTTGAGTAATGTAAAGCTGCATATCTGATGCAATATCTATTGCATGTTAAAACTAATGGATTTGTGTATACTGCACTGCAGCATAAAAATGTGCTTGACACTTTTCTTTTCATGCAGTAAAACTAGTTTTGACTGACGTGTGGCCCAATCCCATTGATTTATCAAATACTATAAAACTGTATGAGCAATAATTCCTTTCCTGGCAGTTCGGGATCCATATGTAGAACACAGTGGCTGCCCGTCCTATTCTGTTACTTTTAGTTTGTTTCGGGACACATTTCTCTTGATACTAAGCACTCCTGTGCTTATCATAATATTTAGTACTGACGATGCAAGTTGAGTAAAAGCCCTCTAATCACAGCTATGCAATAGAAAAGTGAATGGCAAGTGCAGCTGGTTGGTCATTAAGCTGTTGTGTGTGGTGTATATTTATCCCGTTCTATTATTGATGCATTATTTTCACAATAGAAAAGCCATATTTCATTGCTACAGTATACTTAGGTGCAACTTTTTCTATTGCTTCTGACATATACTCATCCATTGCAATGTGTGCATGCTTATTTCATGACGTGGTGTTTAAACATGTCTATATGGATGCCAAACATTAGTTTTTATGTCTCGTCTGTTTCATTATTGAATAATGATAATCTAGCCACACACCTGGATAAAGTCCTCTATTGGTAATAAAGTAACCTGGGGAAAAAAAGCATCATTACAATTTCGTAATGTTTACGTGTTTACACAGAGTATCGAGTCAGGATTTCAGTCTTTTCCTAGCCTGGATACTATAACCTAGATATCATACTTTTGTGTTGAATCTATATTCCATTTGGTATAATATTCATATTTTTCAACTTTTGATTAGAAATATGTAGAATTCTGGCAATGTTTTTTTTTTAATTTTAGTTTTTTATTCTTCAAAAAGCAGTATGTGAAATGTTATCACAAATCAAAAACAAATCAATAAACAGAAACAAGACAACACTCTCCCTCCAACACGTTATTCTGTTACGTGCAATTCATCCCAACGGCTATTTCACAACGTGTCATCAGCATGGTCCTAAAGTTCAGACAGATATTTAGCTTCTCTTCTTTCATAGATTATGGACGATCTACAAGTCTAAGAGACTGGTTTCGCCCGACTCCAGGCCCTTAGGAAGAGGAACCTGCAAGCAAAGGGAAAGAATACAAGAACATGAATCATAGCACACATTAAATCTAGGTAAAATCTAGGGCAAATTGTAATAAATGTAAATATTATGACTGGTGTGTCAATAAGGGGTTCGGATATGCGGTGTCCAGATAGCTACATCAGACCTCCCAACCTAACATCAACATGTAGCTTGGTAGGCGTGACGTCATTCATTTGTGATATGTGTGTGTGACCTGTGGCGATTCCACCAGGAATCATCTCAGGAAATGTCATGCGCTCACGTGCTTCCAACACACTCAAACACACTCACAGCTTTGAGATAGGCCACGTTGCTTTGTTTGATCTCATTTAGGAGGAGATCTCGAGGCGTCATCTGGACCATCGCCGGCTCTCGTCTGCGGGGCACGGGTTTCAAGGTCTTAATCACGTCCTTCAGATTAGCCCTCTCGTCTGCCGTCACTCCGCTGTCGGTGGCCTTCGCCCTGGGGGTCTTCTTCAGCTGGAAGGCGGCTCTTTCCGCTCTCATCCCTTCCCTCGGGTCCAGGTCCAGAAAGGGGTCACGTTTCTTGGGAGTCCTCTTCAAGTGGACGTCCTTTAAAGGGTTCGCTGGTTCGCTGGCACTGGGGGGCTTTGGAATGCTGTCGTTTGCCGTGGTGTGGTTTCGCCTGGGCTGGCTCTGTGGCGGTTGCATGGGCCTGCGTTCGTCTGTCTGGCTGTGGGCCGGAGGCACACCGCCCTGTCCTACAGATGGAGGGATAAGACCGTGACTCTGTAAGAGTTCTAAGGAGGGTATGTAGCCCAGCATCTCCAGCAGACCAGGAGGCAGGTTCAGACTGTTCTCATACATTTGCATGGCCTCCCGATGTTCCTTGAGTTGCTGCTGCTTCTGCTCCTCCTGCCTCAGCTGTCTCTGGCGATCCAGGTTCCGGGTGAGAAGGTTGGTCACCACCATCCTTGGCCCAGGTTGCTCAAAGTGGTAGCCCATCTTCAGGAGAGTGTTGTTGGCCTTGAGCAGGCGCGAGATCTCCATCTCGGCGTGGTGGCCCAGCATGTGCCGCTGGTTGTGGAAGCGCAGCTCCGTGAGAGTCTCGTTGAACTGCAGGCAGCGAATGATGGCGACGATGCCCTTACCCGTCACGAAGTTGGACTCGATGTTCAGCGTGACGATGCTGCGGTTCTCGCGCAGCATGTTGGCCAGGCTGAAGGCGATGCTCTCGTCCACGCCGGTGTTGGCTATGCTGAAGGTCTTCACAAACCGGTTCTTCTTCAGGGCGTTGACGTATTCCAGGAGCATGACTTTGGGAATGTTTTCTATGTTGTTGAGGTTCACTTCAGTGATGGAGGGGTTGTTGTTGCGCATCTTGTCCAACGTGGATTCCAGGTTGGTCTCGTTGCCCGAGGGCCTCGATGTCAGCTTAATGCCGCCGAGCGCAAGATTTGGGATTTTCAGTTTGTTGATTTTCTTCGGTTCTTTTTCCGGGGGTTTCTGGTATGGTTCGTCCACCGCCATGGGCTCATCTGGAACTGGTTGTGTTTCTGGTTCTTTGACGGAGGTAGAGTCCACGGTCTTATTTTCCTCTTGCTCTTGGACTTCTGTCGTGCTTTGCTTTTGCTCAACGCTGCGTTCGCTCTCTTTCTGCTCTACCTCATCTAATGGAGGATCTCCGATGGCAGCGTTACTGGCCTGGGTGTCTTCGCTGTTTTCTGAAGCATCCAGATTTTTGTTTTGCTTGTTGGAGCTTTCCGGCGATTGCGCCTCTCGGTCATCGCTCTCAGGGGCCACCTGTTCTTTTCCTTTCACTTCACCCACAATTTCCGTGATGATCTCTTCTATGACTGCTTCTCCTTCCACGCCGTTGACGGCCTCCTCTTCGTCAGTGACCTCTTCGTCTATTACTTCATACACATGCTCCACATCGTCAACTCCCTTCTCTCCGTCCTCCTTCTTCTCCGCTTCTTCTCTCAAGGTTTTCTGACAGAGACAAAACATTCACATACGTCTACCTTGATGTCACACATTTAACGGAAGTCTTGAACAGACCATTTTGTGTTTCACTGTGAATGTATTATTTTACAAATACTTAATAGACACAAGAACATAACAAGCGGTGTTCCCTCACCTCACTAGGAAGCAGAGTAGCAGGCATTCTCTCCTCCTCAAGCATACGTTTGGATTCCTTCTCCCAGTAGAGGTAATCCACTAGAGATCTGTGGTCGAATGTCCCCGTGGGAGGCTTCTCTGTTTGGTCCTTTTGTCGCTGGCCCACAGGTACCTGCTCGTCTGGGGCGATAATAATGTCCATCTCGCTCTGGAGCTCCTTGAGCTCCTCGGGCGATAGCATGGCCAGGAGTTCATCTTCGTCGATGTCCTCTTCGTTGAGCTCTTCTATGTCTTTATTACTTGACATGTTTGCTCTCTGTGTGTCCTTTCCCTGTGTGGATTGATATATATATATAAGTAAGATTCTTTTCACACCGAGAGGAAACCCTCTCAGTTTGGTTCTGACTGGTAAACCTCCTGGCCCTGCCTCATGAACATACTAAAATTAACCCCAGCATGGAAGGTATTTAAAGCACATGGTGGGGGTGTGGGGGGCAGACATACTACCATTCTTTTTCAAGCTCCTTCTCTCAGCTGGTCTGGCCATCAGGATGTTTCTGGAAGGCAGTAGAGGAAC
>OMNO01014943.1:12034-27270 GCA_900303215.1 Trachyrincus scabrus | reverse complement strand
GCTAAAGGGGTGTCAACCACCACAATGCCATTATCTCAACCAGAGAGGGAGGGTCTCTCTCTCTCACACACACACAGACACACACATAGATACATGCACGCGTAAAAACCATTACTGAACACAAGTGTTCAGACTTCTTTAGATACTAGATCGTGTTATGGCCTGTTTAAGTGCAAGACAATTATTTTGACAGTAAGATAAGACAAGTACTTTATTAATACCAGATGTGAAATTCTTAAATAAATACAAAAAAAAATCAGTATTCCATAGCTGTTTCTATTGGGAGGAAGCTGTCCCTATCCGTGTTAATTTTTGTATAAATATAACTTAACATAACTGATTTCTACTAAATGGAAATAGTATAATTTAGATTTATTTTACCAAAAATAATGTATGCTGTCCCCAATTTTCATGTCACTACCGAAACACAAAAGGATTAGGCTAAGTCTATACACACTATACCTGATTTAGATGATTATAGATTGTTATATTGTAAGACGGTAGTAATGGTTACCATATGGTAATAATGTGATCAGTAGTCCATTATGTTTCCATAATTCTAGAAAATGCTGCCATTTGAGTACATGCTGCTTCTAATAGCTAATCATTTAAATGTATAAGATGGTTGCGTGTCAAGTCACAGATGTAGTGGTGAGGTAGCTTTGAAGGTAGCTTATGAAGGTTCAAAAAACAAAGTAAAGAGTCAAATGTAGTATTCTTTATGGAGGGCCTTAGTTCCTAGTGGCACACCAGTAGCGGAGGTTAATTGATGAAAAAGCATTTTCTTTTTTAGGACACTTCTTGACAGCAAAGTATTTGACTTTATACAAAGGTTTATTAAATTAACTATATTGTATAGAAGCTCCTATGTTTCGTGTGGTGTGTAGTTCATAATTTCCATGACATTAATGCATAGGCTCTCTGCTGTTCAGAGGTTCCAAGTGCCTCGCCAGAATGTATCATCAGAAGGTTGTTTTCTGCCCATTTTTTGTGTCATTTTCTAACCTATCTTTAATCATCCCACTTTAACTAGTGATACATGCATTGCTTTTAAGGTCCAACTCTCCTCACCCCTCTGTCCCCGCTCTTTTCTGTTGATTGTATGCTTCTTAAATGCTTTAATGTGACTTTTTTACCATTGATATCATATTTTAGTCTTGTATTTTATGACGTTGTAAACTGTCTTTGAGTACCTTGAAAAGCGCTATATAAATAAAAAGAATGCATTATTATTTTCCTTCAAATATATGGAAACAATACCTGAACAAACTACATTCAGATGGCTAAATCTTTGCAGAGTAGTAACAAGTGTAGAACACATAGTACATCTGCATGCTCAAAGTGGACAGTGCTGGACAGAAGAAAGTAGATAGGCTGGGTTGATTAAGAACATGGGTTCTCACTAGGGTTAAGTAATCATATGAGCTACATTCGTGTTTGCTCATCCATCTCCATAAGGTGGCTATAGCCCTAACCACATTGGACTAGTTTTGCAATGTATGCGTTTCATGTGAACTTCTGATTGGAGAGGTAGTATTATCATCTGCTTGCTTGATGTAGCGATATCACTGCATGAGAAGCAGGGAAGAATTATGCGACAAGGCATTTCATAGCCCATGTTAATGACTACTCCCACTTGTAATCAGCAGGATACTACATCTGCACTAATCTGTTGATGTCCCTGGTCGCTGCTAATGCTAGATTGTTTAACTCAATTAAATGGTAAAGCTACAATGGTGAAACGCCTGGTCATGTATGGAGTCTTTGCTGTCAAAGTCATTATTGATGATTTGCTGATGATTTTCTTATGGTCTACTGAAAATAAGAGTATCTGCAAAATCCTTGCAGCCAAAAACGAAGACTGGAATTGGAACAAGAATTTGATATACATCGATTATCATTAATGTATTTAAGGACAGTGTTGCATGGCTTCAATAAACTATTAGAACACGAAAGAGCATCCATTAGAAAAGTTTTCTTCATAAATGCCCTTTTCCACTTGAACCATAAGCTGTGGGCGTGGCCTGATGTCTTTCTTTCGCGACTCCATCACAAAACAATGTTGTTGGTGTGGCTAAAACGACAGCTTTTGTCAATTGACTGCAATTCCAAAGTACCTGTATCATGTTTCATATAATTTAATACGACTTCAGTTGGAGAAAAACAAGAAAGAGACAGCAATCGTGAATCGTCTCCACGTAAAAAACAACAACAAAAAAACAAAACATTATGCTAAAAGCCTACATCGTATCGTCCAGTCCCTTGACGTATAACTATATTCAACATTAAACAAGATTTGACAATCGAAGCAATATAAACTATACAAATTGAAAGCAGTGAAAGTAGTATTCTGGCTACAACAAAAGCGTTGTAGTTGTAAGCCACGTACGTTTCTACCCAAGTAAAGACATTATGGATGTGACCAAGTTAAGAAAGGTGTTCGAGAAGAAATAAACGCATATTTATTTGAGCTCGTAAATTGTCTATAACCATCAAACGTTAGTTTTGAATGGATGACAAAGATGCATTTCTAATGAAGCTTGGATCTGTATGCTTTACCTGGCGATATATGCTATTAGAATTAGCAACGCGTGTCTTTATGTGTTGTTAATGGGCTGTGGCGAATAATACAAGCATCTTTTACCTGGCAAACGTTACGCTCACAAACCTTTAAACGTGAGCTCTTCCTCGGCTAACTGTGTCGTTAGCATGTAGCTAGTAACGCTAGCTAGCTGCCAGTTAAAGCGAAACGAAATGGTGTTTTGTATTGACGCCTTGACAGTTACGCTCGACACACGGGGCTGACGGGTCTTACCTTATAATAGACATCAAACTGTATGTTTTCTGGAAGCGAGCGTATGTCTCTTCTCGACCGGCCATAGTTATCCACCACCGCCGAAATAGCGGTGTTGTATAGTGTTTCTGGGATCCATTCGAGCTCCACCGCAGCCATGTTGTTTTCCTCTTTCCAAAAACCAGCACCTCAGCCTTCACCGACTCTCACTACATTCGCTACCTGTTTGCTATTAAAGCACTCTCTCCGGGACTCCTCATATAACCTTGTTCGGTGTTTGATATATAAGCGGTGGCACTGTCACTGAATTACAAAGTCGATCCCGTGAATGCTGTCAATTGTACATGTTTCTCCTTCATGGCCGATCTCTCGTGCACCCTGTCTGTCCGCTGCCTCCGCGCGACACCCTGTCTGTCCGCTGCCTCCGCGCGACGCCAGCTCTACGGGATGACGCAAACCAATATTATGCAGCCACAGTTTTATAAATAGAAGAAACTTTCCTGTTCCTGTTATTGAATTCAAGTTGTATATATTATGTAAATGTCGGAGGCTCAAAGAGCAGCGAAAATAGCTATTGTTGTATTTCTTGGTCCGTTTTTTTGTATCTGTTGTTTTATTCGACAGTGTGTGAAGTGTGTGTGTTTCTCGTGTGACACTGCAAGTTCTACGGGAGCTTAAGTCTTACTCTGGATTTAGATATGACTGAAATGCATCATTCATAACACAATTCCATTGACATCAACATATTGAAATACGTTTGACAACTTGTAATTTTTCATAGGAAATGTTTACATTGTTTACAGTCTCCAGTATTTGATCTCGGAAAGCTCATGTCCACAAAGTAGGATTTGAAGACTTGATCAAGTCGCTAGGTCAACATCAAGTCAATCGTTTCTCGTTTAAAAAGTGGTGCAAAAAACAGCAATCAGAGAACGAGGTTAGTCATTTCAAAAATATATGTATATTATTCATGGTAGTCAAGTGCATAATATGAGCCACGAACAATTGTAGCATACACAAAACAAATTATTTACTTACTTAAACTATTTCTATACGTAATTACCATAAGACAATCAAATAAATGTCCTGTTTTTATATTTCCGCCACACTCTAGAGGGCGCCACACGTGTAGTACGTTTGTTGTTACTTTAATGTCCACGAAGAAGAACACACACCTGACGTCATCACGCCCGGGCATGCCTACCTCCTAAGCTTGAACATAAACAAAGGCTGGACGCTACGGCGCAAAGAAACTAAACTTATCCATCTTTGTGATCATCATTTATGCTTTCGGCAACATAAATACACCGAGTCTATTTATTTAGCAATGGAAACAGGGTTATTGATGCGAGTCAGTGTCTTTACCGACCAAGGAGGCAGAAAATATATGGAGGATGTCACCGAGGTCGTAGTGGAGCCCGAGCCCGGGGAGGATGCGTCGAGGACGGGGGAAAAAGACGAAAGTGGGACAACCGGCGGTTATGTTGCCGGTGGCGCACAGTTACACCGGACCACAGATGCAGAAAGCTACCCGCGTATTGAAGCTACGTCTACACAAGTTGTACAAAACGACCAGGTCGAAACACGACCGTCGACTGATCACACACCGGCTCCTGCCGATGCCGAGAACTCTGCGCATCGTTCGGTGGCTTTTTTCGCCGTTTTCGATGGTCACGGTGGTCGTGAGGCAGCACAATTTGCCCGAGACAATTTGTGGGAATTTATAAAGAAACAGCGGGGGTTTTGGTCTAAATGCGAAGAGGAGGTATGTTCTGCCATACGAAAGGGATTCGTTGCCTGTCACCATGCCATGTGGAAAAAGCTGCGTGAGTACCAAACAGTTCACGATCATTGTTACCGACTACATCTGACATGTGTCTACCGACTACATCTGACATGCGTGTACCGACTACATCTGACATGTGTCTACCACTACATCTGACATGTGTACCGCTTGCTGCCAGATGCTGGAGCCCAGGTTAAGCCAGCTTTACACTGGCCATCACCAATGGCCAACTAGTGTTCAAGTATGTGCACTGGTGTGATGCGCACCACACCAGAGAGTATGGTAATAATCTTCACCAGGTCAGATAACGTGTCCTAGTAGCTTTACAGTTTTATCGCCACGTTTTTATAAATATATATAATTAGCCGAATCGAACGACATTTCGTGCATTGCTGCGCCCAGGCCTTAAAGTGACAATGATTCCAGTGATGATCATGTGAGGAATACCGCCACCAACTGTCTGTTATGATTGCTTCAAGTGATCGTACATGCCCGGGCATGCCATGTCATTCATGTCATTCATGTCATTCATGTCATTCATGTTGCACATTAGACCTGGTCGTTATGGTTAACTCCTGCAGTTAGGCCCAGTCTATACAACGTTTGAGCCCAGTCTCAGCACTAACTTGGCTAGCTACGTAGTAGGACTATCACAATTCCTCACAACCCCATTCATATAATGCTCACATATGCGTTGTCGTTAATTCATCTTTATGCTTTTATCTTTATTATTCTGGTTGTCAAAACATATCTCAAAAATGTGATACAGCTTGCTTGTGCTCTTCTATATGATGATCCATGAATGTCTCTACCTCCTTTGTGTCGTTATGTTAATATGAATTTCTCTGTTTGTGCAGTAAATAATTAATCCTTCATTAAGTATTGGGTGAGGGTCTATTGTTTTTGTTTGATATTTACCCTTTACGTCAATTTTGCCCAGTGTCAATCAAGAGAACAATCAACAGACTGCTGAGTAAAGGCTGTATTTGTTTAACCTCTTTGTCTCTGTGTTAGCTGAATGGCCAAAAACACTTACCGGGCTACCCAGTACATCTGGCACCACAGCCAGTGTCGTTGTGATCCGGGGAAACCGTATGTATGTGGCCCACGTAGGGGACTCGGCCGTGGTCCTCGGGGTCCAGGACGACTCCAGTGATCAGTTCATCAAAGCAGTAGAAGTCACACAGGATCACAAGCCTGAACTCCCCCGGGAGAGGGAGCGCATTGAAGGTCTCGGAGGGAGGTAGGTTGGAAGCCTTTAGTAACAGTTAAAGTCACTCATTGTCATTTATATAAAACAATGTTGAAATACATTTATTAATTGCTAGGTGTATTTATTACACAACTAGATTCCCAATATATTGTGCTTTGTCGATTTATTGACAATACCCAAGTCTCTTCTGGCTATTGAAGATTACAGTGTAGTGACACTAATCTATCCACTAATCAGCTGCAACACACACACACGCGTTTTTCTCTTCTTTTATTTGCCCTTTGGCTAATTATTTTTCGTTTTGAGAATGCACGGCAGAATACTTGACAGACATTAGTTTAATCTGAAGCTGAGCTTTGCATTTGGAAGTCACATATCAGTTACAATCAGAACTAGTCGGTCACACGATTAGGCCTACCAAGTTTAGTAGATATTATGCCCCAGTACTACGGCTGTAGTATTTTTCATTTGAGGGGTTACAAAAAGAAAAGCCTACATTGTTTAGTAGGAGATAAGGTAGGATCTAATAATAATGGCAACAATGACATTAACCATTTCTATAATTATCTAATTATAGAAATGAAGGAATAATAACGAATCAAGATGTTGAGAACTCTCTCAGACACAAGAACACACAGTTATTTAGTGTTAGGCCTATATATTGTATATATATTTGGTATACTTACAGAACACAGTTATATTTCACAATGGTGCTATCATGACTGACCTCCTTCACTTCCAGCGAAGCGCTTCTATCTGGCGAAGGTGGGTTTGGATGGTGGCTCTGTTAACCTCAGTTTGCTGAACTGCAGGCTTCGCCGTCGCCTTTGTAGGCATTTCAGCTCATGTCTTTTTTATCTTGTGCGGATGGGAGCTTGCATCTTTTTATCTCGCACGGATGGGCACCTGCGTCTTTTGTCCTGCAAGTTGTTTTTCGCACGGTTTGGGTGGATCCTGGCTAAACAACAACAACAACAACAGAGGATCGTTTAACTCTGCCAACCCAGCAGCCCTGATGCGCCCACACAGTGAGCAAGCGTTGCACAATAGCAGATCAAACTGTTATCTGGCTCAGGAGATAACATCCATGTCATTGTCTCCAGTATGTCTACTGGTGATAACTCAGCACTGAACCGGCAACCCCATGCATGCAGAGCTTGATGACAAAAAAGCAGCTCTATTTGACTATCTTATGAACAGAAAGAATGTTCTCTAGTAGTATCAGCATAAAAACATTGAGTTATAGTACATGTGTGTATGTGTAGTGTACCCATGACAAAGAGACCTGAGGATCCTATCACACCTATGATTTGCAGCTACAGACACGGGAACTTTTACTGACTCTAACTTACTCAAAATTTCACCTTCTTGATTCATTTCCACAGTCATTATTCACATATTCAACAACTTTTTTTTCGTAAATACAAATCTAATTTGTTGATTTGCATTTGCTGTTTCTTCCACATATGTCCCACATTACACATCATATTACTTTTGGAAGACACTCTTTTCCGAGATCCAGATGAACCAACAGATGCAACTGCTTAATGTGTGGGCCTCTGTGTGTTCCATTCTCAGTGTCATCAAGAAGTCTGGAGTGAACCGAGTGGTGTGGAAGAGGCCCAGGCTGAGCCACAATGGTCCCGTCCGCAGAAGCACCGTCATCGACCAGATTCCCTTCTTGGCAGTGGCGAGGGCTCTGGGTACGTATAGGAAAGGTACACAGAACATTGACCGTTCTGTGAGGAAGGCCATCACCTGGAAGTCAAAAGGGCAATAGATTGTTTGCAGATGACGTCACACCAGTGGAGAGAACATGAGATGGAGGGCAGGAAGTGTTCACTGGATATACATACATTGGATCTAATGGTCTAATGATACGATGCTATCTAGCAAGGTTAATAAGTCTAACGCTTTTTTTTTGTTTACCGTTGGTATAACCCATCCTAAGCACAGTGACTTGGAAGCATTTTTACTTGAAAACTAGAAGCATACACTCACCCTGGCGAAAACTAGACCTTTAGTTTTTTCGTTTCCAATTTGTACAAGGTAACTATGTCTACTAGTGGGTCAATTGTTAATATCGTGTGATAAGTCATTCTTTTTTAAACAATACGGATAGATTCCATATATTTTGTAGTTTTTTTTCCCAGAACATTTGGTTCCACACTGTTAACATAAGCAGAGTACTGCTGCTTGACGTTCTCCATTTCACTTCCTGCCTTCCATCTGAAGTTTGCGTGACATAGGTGTCACGTGACGGCAAACAACCCATTGGGCCTTTTTGTATTGTTTGTGATTATTAGGGTCATTATTATTGCAAATTAAACAACAGAAAACAAACATGTGAAAGCAGTTGTTCTTTGATGTCGCGGTAGCTCGACTAACCAGTAATTCATCAGCAATTTCTATTAGTTCATTCACAAATGAACCAGTAATGTAATGCATGCTCTTATATTGTCATAAAAGCACACGCATTTATTTCAGGAAGAGGACAAGAACAAGTCTTTTCTCTCACGCCTCACAACAGGTGACCTCTGGAGTTATGACTTCTACAGTGGTGAATTTGTGGTGTCGCCCGAGCCAGACACTAGCGTGGTGACCTTGGACCCTAAGAAGCATCGCTATATTATTCTGGGCAGTGACGGCCTCTGGAATATGGTGCCTCCCCAGGATGCCATCTCCATGTGCCAGGACAACGATGAGGCGATGGTATTTATAAATACGTCCTGCGATGGCCAAATAGCACCTGACTTGCATCTGCTTTGTACCACATTAAAAATGCATTTAAATGATGACAAAAATAAATGCAGAATAGCCAGATAGCCTGGTTTTCAATGTACACCTTCTCTGCAAAACCAAAAAAAAACATGTACAATTTGGTGCCCTTCTCCTCCCCAATAACAATGTTTGGCCCCGGCAGGCTCCCTGTGGCGTGTCAAGCGCCCGGCAGCTTGTGAGCCATGCTCTGCTGCGTTGGCGCCAGCGAATGCTTCGCGCAGACAACACCAGCGCCATTGTTATTGCCCTGCAGGAACCAGGCAGCCCCCAGGACACACTGCACCATGAGGAAGTGCTGCTGGATCTGGCACGGGTGTCCCAGAGCCCCCCTACCTCCATATCTCGCTCGGATACACTGATCCTCAGGGTGAGAGGAAGGCACATATTGTTTTGATTGATACCAATCTGACCTGCTTTTGTGTAGTATCTCTGTTTGTTGTTAAGTTTATGAATGTGTGGCATAGGGGTGTAAATCAAAGCCAAAAAAGAAATTAACCTTTTTGAGCACTTAGCAAAAGAAAGATGTCCGTGATAAAGCTTCTGTTGACTTTTGTTTCTCCTCCTCAGCAGACGGTTCCAAAGTCGGACATGGCCCCTGATGTCTGCGAGCTGGTCCCCAGTCTGGACCGTACAGATGGCCTGCTGGGAGGCAGCAGCAGTAGCCTGTTCAGTATCTTCTCATCCGACCCCTACACCCCCAGCCCACCGTGCAAAGACTCAAACTGCGAACCGCCATCGCAGTTGACCGACGAGGGAGAGGCTCTGAGGGAAAGTGCCGCCGAGGTGCCCGGAAGCAAACGGACCACCAACATGCCATCTATGACCGACCAGTCCGCCAAGAAGGCGCGGCACAGGGACGGGGGGAGGGCAGCGGAGGTTCATCGCAGTACAGAGAAAGGCCAGAACAACTCATCCAGCATTTCTTGTTCCCTGCTCCAGCAGCATGGCAAAGCCACTGTGTGTGTGTGCTGAGGGGGACTTTTCCCTGCAGCCCTGCAAAACCACACTGATGAATTCACTTCACATTCACACAAACCAAGATGGACGAGTAAACATGCTGCCTTCCCCACTCTTGTTGACATGTTATTACCAAGTAGCACCTCTCTCTTCACATATTTTACATTGTGGTGGACATCAAGTAAGAGGTTTACTCTCTCGTACACTTTGGTTCTCTTTGTTTGGTCGATAATAATATACAAGTATGTCCAAACTGGCATTTTCTGGAAAAGTGCGCAATTTGAGTGTATCTCTTTTATTTACTTAATGTTAATGGTTTGTCTTTTTATGCAAAATGCTATGAGATATAATTATCCTTGTGTAAATATTCTGTGATATGCTCATTTAAAACAGATGAATATATTTTTATACCTGGTTTTACTCTATTATATATCAAAATCCTGTTTGGTGAACTACTCCATCACCATAAATGACATACTTCTAAAGTGAACCTTGCTCAATCTTTTTTGTGTGTGCGCATATGTGCATGCGCAGAACCCGTATTTACATATTTTACTCGTGTGATTACTGGATGAGATTTTCTTGAACACATAATGAAGGTGCTGCTATAGTATGAACCAGTAAACTAACACAAGTGTTAATTGATTTATACATATTAAATAATGCTGACAAATCTCTGTAGAGGGTTTAGTTTGTGTGGCTCCAAATCAAATGTTGGAGCAGTGAACTGTTACATACACCTGACTAGTGGCTATTTATTTAAAAATTTTGACCACGCTTCAAACTGCTAAACTCCACATTCACTTCAAAAGCACAAGAGGCATGCATGTGTGGCACACTTGGATATATATTGATATTGTGTGAAATTCCCTACAATTGTTGTTCTGATTCATTTGTATTTTTGCATATGACTTGGTTACCCAAACACATTGGGTTCTAGTTTTGTTCTTCATTATGTTAGCCGTTTGTGTATTGATGTATATTGTGTATTATTCTGTTCAGTTAGTTGTTTTCTGCATTTTTGTGCTTTTCTTCAGTATTCTGCTGAAAGCAATGTAGGATAGGAAAGGAAAAGCAAACAAAGTTTTCAAAGCAGAAGCAAAACAGTAATTTTGTCGCTTTTAAATGAGTGAAGTATTTGTTTCTTAAAGTGTACAGAATCATGGCCTTACCGTCATCAGTTAATTCATTGATCTGATCCACAAGATAGAATAGCACGAATGATAATTTAATATTTGCTTTCGGCAGAGCATAGATTAATACCGAACACAATATTTTTCCTAATTCAGAAGGCGATGTTACATTATGAGCTGTGGATTTTTGATATAACGAAGTGCAATTTTTATCAAGACAATTTGTAGCATTGTTTTATTTAGCTGAAAATGTTGAATGTGGTATTAATGTGTATATGACAGTCTTTGCAGATTATTTTACCTGGCTGTAGTATATCTTAATGATTTTAAAATAGGGCCTGCTATTCCTTTTTTATGTAAAAACTTGTTCTTGGATATCTGGTTCAACCATTGCTTATAATGGCAAATGCACCCCATACTCCAATTAGTGCATGTGTACAATTTTAATGTGAAAATAAAACACTAATCTGTAAAGAAAATATTTAAAAGATTCAAACCATGTATAATATTTTTTTGTTTTGGCATATATATATATATATATACTATAGTATATATAGTGTGTATATATACATATAGTATATATATATATATAATATATATACATACAGTATATATATATATGTAATATCCTCAGCTTCTCCAGAGCTAAAATCAACGAAGTGCACAAGTTGATTAATTTGTTTTTCTGTGGCTCGAAATAGAACTGACAGTAAGTATACAATGCAAAATATAAAATATAGGTAGCTATTTCCACCATCGGGGTACCACCGTTATACATGGCCACCACCAGGGGTTCTCTACCTATGTGCATGTATAATAAACGTGTACCAGGCATGGGAAGGGGACAGAACTGTTTACCTACGTCATATCCGCTGTGACGCCTACATTTATTGCATGGCGGGAAGACGACACAGAAGCAGCTTTCAAGTCTCTAGCGTTGTTTCATTGTAATAATTATGAAAACATCATTTGTTCGATTAAACATAACACTAAAGTCAATGAAAGATGCAACGCATTTTAGTTCGGTTGTCAGCTATTTAGTTCTATCCCTATTTTATGCACTCTATGGTGCTGTCTTGGTAGTTAGTTAACTTAATCTCGACCTCCCAGCTCAGGTAGGTTACATTTTAAGTAATAATTAGGTGTAAATAAGGTTTATATAACTAAATTAAACTGGTTATCATCGACTATTGACGGTTACAGTTTAAAGTAACTGCAACAACATTATGTATTATGTTAATTATGTTCATACGTGTTAAACTGATCTGTTTGGTTAGGTCTCTGTATCTACATAACATTACTCGTGTTGTCATTTGCTCCTTCTGGACGAGAAGCAGGTAAACATGGCCGCCCCCGCAGTGGACTACACCATCGGAGGGGTGAAGATTCAGTCCCCCGCAGTGGACTACACCATCGGAGGGGTGAAGATTCAGTTCCCCTGTAAAGCTTATCCATCCCAGTTGGCCATGATGAATTCGGTGAGCTTGAGTCACTTTCAGGACCGATGTAGAAATTCGATTATAACGTTTATCAAATGCATTCTACAAACGCATACAAATCATGGGATATGGAGCTCTATTGCTGGTGACGTAGAGGCCTTAACCATACTGCAGCAGCATATTTGACTGACCGTTACTCTATATATCTGCAGATTGTTCGAGGGCTAAACTACAGCCAGCACTGTCTGCTGGAGAGTCCTACGGGAAGTGGGAAAAGCTTGGCCCTGCTGTGCTCGGCCCTCGCCTGGCAGCAGGCTCAATACGGTAGGCCTGATCCAAAGAAGGGGAAGGTGTAACTTCTCATGCGCTGTCAAACACAAATTGTGTTTCAGGGTTGGGGAGTGGTGCGATGAATCACTTGTGAACTGTGTATCAGTATTTTAACAATGAAAACAATTTCATACAAGTATTGCAAGACAATCATTTAGGCATTGCTATTGAACTAATGCCGTGTTTTTTTGGAAAGGTTAATAATGACTGTCTTTGTGGTTACAGACAAACCTGAACAAGGAGGAAGCCATCAGGAGGGCAAAAGCTGCTCAGAGGAGAAAAAACATACAAATTGTAAGACTACCCCCTGTCAATGTAGATGTCACACTAAGACCAACTGTGCCTCAACACCGCCCAAGCCAGATGTGGTGGACCTCACTCTGTCCCCTGAGAAAGTGGTGGCACAACAGCAATCACCTCAGCAGACTGGTGAGTACTTGTCCATATTGTTCGTAAAGAAGGACCACATGCAAGCTAACAATGTATACCTACAAGTTTGTCCCAAACATCTTTGTTGACACATTTTAATTGTAATATTTACAGCTCTTAATATCTCCATGTCATGACAACTAATGTATCTTCATATCTTTACCCCATTCTGTGTTTTTGCATCCTTGCCAGATATACTCATTCCCAAAAGGGAGATGGTTGCCTCGCATGTTTCAGAAAAGGCACAGACCTCCGTCAGCCCGGACTCTGAGAAAGACAGCGACTTTCAATCAGACAAGAAGCGTCTTCGCACTCCCTCCTCTGATCAAAAGGTACCCTGGCTTGCTACAAATGTATATATATATATATTTTTAGAATAGCAAGCTTGGAAGTATCTTCCTGGCATTTGAATTGGGTTGTATAAACAGTATTTGGTTACTCTTTCAGAGCAGTAAAAGGAAGTGTCTCAACCGGGGCGTTGTGTTTATCGATGACGACCCAGAAGATGAAGGCCTGACACCAGTGAACAGGCGTTGGACTATGGAGCCGAAAAGCCAGGCTGTGTCTGTGGAGATCACTGAATGCTGTGTAAGTCATCATGGATTTATTATTAAGAGAATACTCTGACTTTTTGGCAAATAAGTTTATTTTCCACTAGTACCCCCATAGCCAAACGAGAAGCACCTTACCATTTTTTCTTAATCAGCCCAGCGCTCAATTTGCAATTAGCATTTGAAGAAGTTAGCCAAAATCAATGGAAGCAGGTGAGATGGACTAGCTCTGTCAGTGAAGTGAGGGTAAAATACAGCATTCCAGCTTCTCCAAAGTAAAGCTATTTTAGCGATTTCACTCATCTCTTTGTGAACAGTGAATCTAAATACAAAAACGCTACATCTTGATTGTTTTAGAGTTTTTGTTCACCTTTCTTTTTTACAAAAAAAAAAAGGTTGTTCTCCCCCCCTTCGTATGTTGTTTTCCAATAACGGGACAGCCCGTCGTGGTCTATTCCTTACGTATATCCCTTGTCCAGTGGTCATAGTCTCCATGACACACAACATCGTGTTGGATGATTTTTGGCAACTCAGCCAGACACGATGTGTATTTTATTGAGGCAGACATTGCTGTATTTTTGACAGTCTACTATGGGGTTTACAATGGCGAGGGTAAACCAGAAGAACATTTCCTCTACAAACCCCCCAGAACTCAACACCTCCTTTCTCTGTGAGAAAGGCCTATTTCAGGCTTCATATTAATGCTGGCTTCCATTTTCAATCACCACCAGGTGGCAGTGGAGTCCACTCAAAAGCCATATGGCCCTGATTGAATGGGCCCAAACAAAGTCTATGCCTTCAGTGGAAAGACTAAGTCTAATTCCTAAATATACTGGTTTTGTCTTAAATGTATCGCAATTGGTGCAAATTATTAGAAATTCCAGATGATACAAAATAAACTGGTATTAAACAGTATATTGTATGGATATTATATTATCATTGTTTACCTCTGGTAAAAAAAAATGTGTTCCAGGGGTTCTATAAGTCTTCAGAAAAGGCATTAGAATGGAACACAATAAATTATTTCAGTGGACTCGTTTACAAACTGATGTAAAAGTTATCTTACATTAATCAATAACATTTATGAAGCAGCAGGGGCTTAAAGTATACGGTATTGATTTCAAAATTGACAATGTTGATGGTCAAATGTCGCCATATTGTCTAAACATGTAACTTTCTCCTTGAATATATGATTTAGCTTCTGTGATTGGATCTCTGCCTGGTAACCAGTGTGATGTGTAAACCTGTTGCCATGGTCAAAAGGAACCAATCAGAGTGCATCAGGTCACAACGGGTCGTGAAACGTATCACGATGCTGCGTTGGTAAATAATCCATGTCGTTTGGTTACACTACCGAGTACGCTGCTGAGATCAACACGCTACCCACAATCCTTGTACCAGCTCAGAGTCCGAGTACACCCATGCTGTTCCCCAAGAATCAGTAATCTCCTACAACAGCATCCTAATGCGGCCACAGGTGTGCCACTTGGATTTGGCAGTGTGGGATAGAGGTAGGTGGAAACAGAGGAGCGAGCAGAAGAGTAGAAAACAACCATGTCCCTCTCCAGTTTCCCTGAAGCTACCTGAACCTGGCTCCTTTGTCCCACGAGCGCTGACTGATGGCCTGAATGGGCCCCTTTGAAGCAAGCTCCAGTTTTAATTAAGAGGGTTTGCCTCGCCTGGGCCGCTGATCTGTGAAAGCCACAGGGATAAATATTGAATGGGGTTCACCCGCTGGTTACTGCGCCCCAGGGATAAACAGGTGCTTCGGAGGGCAGATATTTGCCGGGCCCCCTATGCGCACTGTGTGCCCATGCATGCAG
>OMNO01014943.1:0-12014 GCA_900303215.1 Trachyrincus scabrus | reverse complement strand
GGGGGGGGGGGGTGTTTGGTGTCATGTCTTCAAAGGTATTGCGTATTGGAGCCCATCTTGCAGGAATGCATTCCAGGCCCTGGAAGGCTATGGTATGAGGAGCAAATTGCCATCCAGCAAGAGGTGGCAGCGACACAGAGCCGGTCCGAGAGGCTGCAGCCCCTCAACGCCCTTACGCTGGCCTCCCAGAGTGTGAGATTTCCATCTCTCAGGTGTTGGCAGTGAAGTGTAGCAGCAGCTGAGAAGCCTGGGTATCATTACCTGTGAATACTCTGGTGTATTCATTGATACCACTAAACTACCTATTCAACTAATTCATAATTTTTAGTAAAGTATCCAGTTTATAGTCTTGTACTGCACATGGATTATTAGAGGCGCAAAACATTTAAAACAAGTGTGGCAAGTGTGTTGCGACAACGTGTGATTGAGATGCCATTCTTGGATCATTCATATTGTGTGGCAGAGAAAGTGAAGCTTTCTCACCCTTGGTGTTACCCAAGAACCCGAGTCATCCAGTGCTGAATGAGACGTTGTGTCCTCACTCACAGAGATGGTGCCCCTTCTTGCCCCTATAGCCTAGTTATCTGCATTCCTTTCCAGGGGGGTGTCTGCTCTCGGCTGTGGGGCCAAGCTTGAAACCTTGTTGTACTGGCATCTCAGGAGGCAGGCGTGTAAAAGGATACCCTTGTGTCAGCTGTTTCCTGCTGCTGCCTCCTGACAAGGGCCTCTATTCATCAGCAGCCCCCGCTACCCTCGCTCAGGCCCTTCTCCTCCTCCCCCCACCTGCCGATGAATAAGTAATTATTGGCTATCTTGGAGCAGGATATTTGGATGCTTCTATTTAATGTGGCAGCAGCAGGTAAGGTGATCGGGCCCCGGGTCCAGGTTGCGAAGCGTAACTGTTCCAGGGGAGAAAGGTAACATGAACTGGTGTTGGGGGCCCCCTGTTTGTTTTTCCCATCGGCTCAGAGCTCCTTATCCCTCTTAACTCCTGTGACGCCACTCTGCAAGGGCTCTCTGTGGCCTCTGCGGCAACACACATTGTAATATTTGATGGGCAAACACCCTCTGAGAAAGTGAGCCGGCGGGTAACTTGAGCGATTCATCTCTTTCAAGAAGCACTGGCTTTAGAACTGTAGCATCGGTCCCATTGTTTTGTGTGATCATATTTTTCACGTGCAAATATAATAATTCCATTGTAACAAATTGATTTGTGATGCCAGTAACTTATATTTTGTTTTAATTTCCCATACCGCTGAGTGGATGTAGGCCATTAAGATGCTGGGTTTAATACTTTGAACTATGTCGCAATGTGCCAGATTGTAAACGTACCCAAGAGTCTAGACTGTGGGAAAGAAACCTTGAGATCTGCGAGTTCAAAATCCTTAAGGTTGCCATCCTTAAGGTTGCCATGAATATTTAACATTATTTCCATTTGTCTAACTTTATTAGCATGACATAAAATATGGCATGGCACTTCTCAATACAATTTAATAGTAGACTGATGTGGGTCCTAAAATTAAATGAAGTTATGTGACAGCATATTACAAGTTATCACTTAATCATTTATATAGAAACACACATAAGAAATGTGTGAAAACATTATTGGGTGATATGACCTCTGTATGATTGCTTATTTATTGTTTGTTTGTTTTATGAAAAATATAATATATATATGATATGATCTGATATATATACACCATAGTAGAGTTGAGTACTAAATTCCTATTTCTGTCCTGTACTTTCTGCTGTGACACCAATCTCCTTTGGTGTCACAGCAGCCGTTTTTAACGGCCCTGACTATCATGTAGTATGTATATTATTGTGCAGATATTTCTAGCTAATTTCTCACATTCAAAATCATGTTACTAAAGTTCACGTCTTTTTATTCTCATGGCAACTATGAACACTTAGTAGTCTGTTGTGATTTGTGGAGTCTTGGTATTGTATTGTGCATGAGTTGTACATTACTACAATTGAGAAGCCAGTGATTGGATGATGCATGAGCATCGCTGAACAGTCGAGAAGTAGGCCACTTAGAAGGGCTCCTCGAACAAGCGGGATCAGTTTCATAAGTGATGCACTTCACCTGTGAACTGCAGAGGAAGAATCCGCCACATGTCATTGGACAGCCAATTATGAAGCAGCTAGATTTTCTGGGTCTGAATAATGGGGGGCCTATCGTCTTTCAGTGCCTAGAAAAGGTCATTTGACACAGACAAGTCTCCCTGTGTAGAGATACAAATTCTTTATGCTTGCCTGTATGTTTTTAACATAGTGTATACAAGGCAGTCTGTCATGTTGGAAATAATGGTGATAAATTGATTGTGTTTTGTTTTTTTAGAACTACATCTAATCTAACTACTGTATAATGGAAGGAGTCTCTGTATGTATGTCTGTCCTCCGATTTTCTCGACAACCGTTCATCCGATTGAGTTCACACTTGGCAGGTGTATTGCTGAAGACCCAATGAAGAGCATTGTCGAGTGGGAAGTTGTTTGGATGAGCGGTTCTCGAGAAAGCTGCAGGCAGCAATACCGGAGGCCAAGCAATCCGTGCCCATTCCAAACAGGCACGGAACGGGCACTGCACTGGCGGGTGCAGTGTTTCCCGATACATTGATTTATTTGTGGCGGCCTACCACAATATCAACATTGACCGCCACATATTGACTTTCCTTTTTTTTTAAATTTTTTTTAATTTTTTTTACTATTTACATAGTCAAAAGCCTTCGCCTTTGCGCAGTCATGCATTTTTGTTGAGGCTGTATAAAATAGGTTTGTTGGCCAACGTTTAGTAGCTGGCCCGGGTAGGCTATATCAGCTGGCTGCAGGCTTGGAGAAAGCAGTTCTGGACAAAGCATGCACAGTTTAAGTTATGGAGTACAACAATGAACATTGTCATGGAGTATAATGTTGTAATATAGTAAGCTAGTAAATGTTCTTAAAACTATAAAATGCCTAAATTGTAATATTTATATCACAATGGCGTATTGCTTAGTGTGCGCTCTTAACGTTCTATTTCTATCGATGATAATGGACTAATTCATAGTTTTATTGACAATTAATGTTACCAACACAGCCAGTCAGTCTTACATTAAAATCGCTGTGTAGAAGTGTATCCTGCTATAACATGTCAAAAACGACGTGACCAGCCGAGCTCCGGTGTGGGTGTAGCCTAACGCACATGGACTGTATAAAATACAGATTCAAACTTTCGATATGTCAAATTAGTGGAAACTATAGACATTGAAATAAAAAAATATGTATTTGTATTACAATTATACAAATTAGAATTCTTTGGTATTTCTTGCATACCTACTCTGCACAAATGTATTCAAAACTGATTCTCTTAACACAGCTACCACCACAAATATAATCTAATTCTGTGGGAAACACTGAGGCGTATTGCTGAGGAGGTAGGCAGTGCAGTGTCGAGCTTGAAGTTGTTAAAAAGCATGGCATTAAAAAGCTAAAAAGAACCACTCAAGGTTAATCATTTCTGTGTGATAAAAATATTTCTATCCGTCTATCCCATCTGAAGCATCTTCGTCCATATTTGATTCACTTCGTAGCTGCAGTCTTGGTCAAACCGATTCACCGGTTGCCTGTCTGTCTCTTCTCTCTCTCTCTCTCTCTCTACACACCCGCAGCCCCCCACACACCTGCAGTCCCCCGTGCCTTGCACCTTGTGCCCGTGTGCCAGTTCCAAAGACAACGTGAAACCTAAGGACAAAGAGGCCAAAAAGAAGGTCCCCAGGATATTCTTCGGTACGCGCACTCACAAGCAGATCACGCAGATCACCCATGAGCTGAAGCGCACCCTGTACTCCAGCGTTCCCATGACCATCCTGTCCAGCAGGGACCACACCTGTGTGCACCCCGAGGTGATGCGCCACTCTAACCGCAACGAGCGCTGCAAGGAGCTGCTGGAAGGCAAGGATGTGAGTATGGGGAAGACACAAACATCCATCAAGTGACCGTAACCCAAGCTGGAACACCTCTGGTGTTGGTGCTGCACTGCTGGTTTCAAATCATTTGCCCCATATGTATTATAGTAGTCGTTCGTGGCAATACATTTGTCTTGCATTCTAATGAATCCAAGCGACATAGTCTTGTACACCAATATGGCTGTTATTGTTATGTTACATTCCATACAACCATGTGGGTGTTAATGTGTACTGTTAGGACCATGTTGGCATCAATATGCACCATCAATATGCACCATCAAAGGCCTTTTGTAAAATAAAAGTTCAACTAAGTTGACCACCGAGAGCTGTGAAAGCTTACACCTCATAACAATCTTTTAACATGAATGGGAATCCCCCACAAAGGGGCTAGTGGAACTATACATTTAACATCCACTTTGACTTATTCAGCCCTGGGGTATGTGACGATCATACTGCCTTGACCCCCCCACCCTAGTTTGTACTGTAAAGAGACT
Source organism: Trachyrincus scabrus (assembly GCA_900303215.1). Lineage (NCBI taxonomy): Eukaryota > Metazoa > Chordata > Actinopteri > Gadiformes > Macrouridae > Trachyrincus > Trachyrincus scabrus. The sequence continues at coordinate 7,571 of OMNO01014943.1, read as the reverse complement.
GAAGGAACCTCCATTCAGAAGACGAGAGCGTAACATAAACCCACAGTTCAACAGCTACGGCCAGACGAGAGTCCCCAACACTGTAGGCCTGCAGGGCAAGTTATGCTGCCACAGTATCTGCAATTGGCCCCGACAGGGTCATTTTGACACACCGAAATGTCAAAAGCTTCGGGAAGATCATCGCTTAGGGATCCCGAGACACTTTAGGGACTTTGTCTAACCCCACCTAATGCCTATACTGTCCAAAAGGTGAGGCGCCTGGTACTATCAGGACAATTACGCTGTCAGGGGAGGTGTCTGCTGGCCATGGTGAGCACGTCAACATCAGCGTCGCCTTTTCAAATGAAAGCGCTGCCCCAGTGGTAACCTCGCACTAGAGAATGCGTTTCATCAATGTTTTGCCTTTTTGTCACTTAAGGGGCTTCTAAACACCTGGCGTCGAGTTACACACACACACACACAATTGAATCCTCCCCAACAGATTCCGTGCTGGTTTAGTGTCTGAGCTTATTTGTCCTGACGCACCGCTGCAAAATAGGAGACACTGTAAAACGACACACCCTCTTAATGCTGACTTACTGTCAGCCTGTCCGACTGGGCTGTGATGATCGTGTTTATCTGCAGGGCACTGAGCCCCAGTTGGTGTGAGTGCCTGTGAGTTACCTCCAGCTCTTGCATTCATAAGCGATACAGGGGCGGGACATGGAGGTTGACAAAAGCAGGCACCTCCGCAGACAGCTTAATTGGGGTTTAGTACATGAGACTCCAGTGCTGCACACATCCTCCACCACATAACCAAACGGGCTAGAATGACACGCAGTACACACACAGTAACAGGAAGGCATCACATTGGCCTACTGCCGTATCAACATGGAAACTAGAAGGGGGTCAAATAGAAGCTATTGATTACATTCTTTGAGGATGTTCATTCTGTCATAGCGAAGTCTATCGGGGAGTGGCTTAATATTCATAATTAGATTAGAATTTTTTTTATTATTAAACAATCATTAATTTGGTCTACATTATCGTGTATCACTATATGACTGTGTGCTATGCCGATGTCGTGACCTCCAGCATAAATGGCAGTGAAGCTGCTTTAATTTAAACAGAGGTTTGACTCCCCCAGGGCAAGTCTTGCCGCTTCTACCACAACGTCTACAAAATGCGGGACCAGAGTGTGCTGCAGTGGACCCACGGGCTCCACCAGGCCTGGGACATTGAGGACCTGGTGCGCCTGGGCCAGCGCATCCGCGCCTGCCCCTACTACGCCGCCCGCGAGCTGATGCAGGACGCACGCATCGTGTTCTGCCCCTACAACTACCTGCTCGACCCGCTCATCAGGGAAAGTGTGAGTTGTGCGTGTGCGTCCGTCCGTCCGTGTCCGTGCGTGCGTGTGTATGCGTGTGCGCGTGCGCGGGTGCGCACGTGTTTGTGTTATGTGTGTCTTTTGTAGTGGGTCCATTTGATGGCACACGCTTGCGAGTAGACCTAAGGAGGAGAAAATCACTGTTGCTTTTCAAATTGTTACCGTCGCATTTCCTCAATAATAAAAATAAAGAATAGACATAAGATATAAAACACACAAATACAGAATGCCTATATATAATATGAAATATAAAACAAATTATATATAGGCCAACACAAAATGTACATGAAATACAATGTAAGCGTAATATTTAGGTCAATTCTTTGGAAATAATATGAGAATATTGTGATTCTGTATTTAATCTGCATCACCAGCGCTGTTGTGTTTTGTGTGTTTAAAACCTGGGCGGCCACTCCCCCTCTCAACTCCCCCGCTGTGCTGCACTTCCACCTCTGCCTCTCACCAGATGGAGATCAACCTGTCCGGCCAGATTGTGGTGCTGGACGAAGCCCACAACATCGAGGACTGTGCCAGGGAGAGTGCCAGCTACACCCTGGACCACAACCTCTTGAAGATGGCCAAGGACGAGCTGGACGGCATGGTCCACCACAACATCCGACCCGCTGACCACGAGCCGCTGCGGAACTTCTGCTGTATTCTTGCAAAGTCAGTGACAAGATGCACGTACATACACCATACATACACCATACACGGTGAAATGTCTTCTGCCGTGTTATTCACGCGTATGTCGCATTCAGGCCATATGGGAGAGATTGGGGAAGTGGGAAGAATTCCCGCTCCGCCCCGACACGCAGATGGGAGACTTTGGAAGGAGGCTGACGTTGTATGGTCCCGTTGAAAATATGTTATCCAGCAAAAAGAAAAACAATCCGTTTGGTGGGGACTGATGATGGATGTGGGCTTCGATCTTGTATCATGATTGTTAATAATAAGTATTTATCAAATTAACCGTAAACTACATAAACAAGATATTTTAAAAAACTTCAGCAGCCTCAGAGACGTCATCTTGATCCAATCAGTTCTGCCCAAGTCGGAGAAATCGGATCGGTCAGAAAGTTCCCAAATCTCTGAAATAGAACTCAGACGGTGACGTCACCCCTCTGAAGGTGGTAATTACGGTCCCTTAAACCTCTGTAACTGGGACTGATCCGTTTTTCCCTTCTCTCTGTTTGGTACGTTGAATGGTGTATTTATGTTTTGTTCCATGGTGCAGCTGGATCCAGGAGAGCCAGGGCTTGATGTCCGAGAGGGGCTTCGAGACTGCCTGCAAAGTATGGTCTGGCAAGGATGTCGTGGGAATTTTCCATGACCTTGGCATTACCGCTGCTACCTTTGGACTGCTTCAGGTACGCTTACTTTTAACTAAGGAAACTTTTTATCCACAAACCTTACATAACACATCTCCTGTGCTTTTCCCCCTCTCTTTCTCTTTGTCCCTCTCTCTGTCGACTAAATGGACTGCATTTCTATAGCGCTCTGACCTGTGGCCGCTTTTTTCAATTAGTGCCTTACATTCACACATTCATACACACATTCATTCACACATTCAATCACACATTCAATCACACATTCATACACAGACGGCGGTGTCAACCATGCAAGGCAACAGCCAGCTGGTCGGCAGCAGTTAGGGTTAGGTGTCTTGCTCAGGGACACTTAGCCAGGAGTAGCCGGGAATGGAACCTCCTCTTCACCTGCGCTTTTTGACCCTTTCTCTCAGAAAAACTTGGCGACAGTGTTGGACAAAGAGGAGCGCGTGGGCGTGGTTAACGGCAGGGAGGAAACCGTGACCGTACCAACCATCAGCGCTGTCGTCAGCTCTGTCCTCAAAAGTGTCTTCATGGTTCTGGACTTCCTCTTCAGAGAGAACTGCAGGTCAGCAGCATCCTTCTTATGAGTATTATTTACTGCCTGTCCAGGGACATCTCTGTCGCCGTCTTCTCACAGGAATACACAAGAATGACAAATCAAGCATTTTTCACCAAGTGTGCTTACACATACCAAGGAATGTCTTCCTTCCTCAAAAACAGTAACTTGATGTGTTAATTATACTATGTTGTTCATACATCCCAAGCTGTCCATGTCGGATACATGCATAAATGTACACATCACACTTAAAATGCAGCTTTTTTTTGTTAAGTAACAGTAAAAGAACCCGCTGTTCAGGTTTGCTGAGGACTACCGGGTCGCCCTGCAGCAGAGCTACACTTGGACCAACCAGGTCCAGCCGGACGTTCCGGATGCCCACGGGTTTTTTGCCCGGCCGCGGGCCCGGCGCCGCCAGAGCGCACGGGTCAAGGCGGCTGTGCTGACGCTGAGCTTCTGGTGCCTCAACCCTGCCGTGGTGAGAGGTTAGGAGGAGGAGCATATCATGTGGCGCCACACATTCTGCTGTTGAAATGTTGCTTTTAACAGCGTGTGTGTGTGTGTGTGTGTGTGTGTGTGTGTGCGTGTGCGTGTGCTTTGTATCCATACATACATACATAGGTTAAAACATCACCCAGATTGGCATATGCTAACACAACAGAATACATAATGAAAACTAATAAACTAATGTAAACTAATGAGAAACATAACTTTTTTCCCAGGCGTTCTTGGACCTTGGGCGGTCTGTGCGCACCATTGTGCTCACCTCGGGCACCCTCTCTCCCATGGGCTCCTTTTCCTCAGAACTGGGGGTCAAGTTCTCCATCCAGCTGGAAGCCAGCCATGTCATTGGCAAGTCGCAGGTCAGAATGCACCCCGTTGTCCAGGGACTCTGCACCTTGCTAATGAGGAACACAGTGTTTCCCCTACCATTTTTTTCCGGCAGCGGTTGGTGCTGAGGTGTATGAAGTGCACTATGTTGATGTGCGTGTGCACCGTGCTGATGTTCACAGTGCTGATGTGCACCGTGCTGATGTTCACAGTGCTGATGTGCACGGTGCTGATGTCTGCGGGCACAGAGAGGTTTTAGTGTAATCACTGATTCCAGTAGGGCTCTGGTGCATTCCAACAGAAATGGTCTCATACATAATGGTATAACAATATAACATGACAAGAAATAGCATGCGAGCACACTATGAGCATGAGCCAAATTTTTCCGGCATTAATGTTAGCGCAAATACAGTTTTCAGTCTGCAATTTCTAGCCGTCCCATCGTCTGGGTTTCATAATACTGTTGTTTCTGTTCCACACAGTCAAATATGTAGGCTACTTTCTATTATTAAGTCACTTCTCCTCATGCTTCCTACATTTAGTCTAAAGCCATTTGTGGGCTAATGCCACCTATAGTCTCATCATGTGTTTTTTATTCTTCTATAGCAGGACACTATTTTTCTAAAATATTTCTCAAATGACAATGTAACAATTGAGGGGGGTGCAGTAGGGGGCAGATATGATATATGTTTTTAACTAAAACAAATATAATTTAGGGCACCCAACATAATTTCTAATTCTAAAAAAAAGTATATATTTTTTGCATGGCTGATTGCAGTGGCGCTATTAATCCAGCAGCGGCGCTACACCACTGCTGGATGCATGTAGGGGAAACACAGAGGAACATGTAGATGCATCTAGATTGATTGATTGATATAGACACCGAAGCTAACACATAAAACGTGTTGTTCGTCTTTTTGTAGCCTTACACATCGGAAAGAAAAACTAAATGGTGTCCATTGGTTTCCATCCCAGGTGTGGGTCGGCACCATTGGCTCTGGGCCTCAAGGAAAGAAGCTCCTCGCCACCTTCCAGCACACGGAGACCTTCTCCTTCCAGGACGAGGTGGGCGGCCTGCTGCTCAACATCTGCCATGCCGTGTCCAAGGGAGTGCTCTGCTTCTTGCCATCCTATAAGGTAGGAAGTTTTGTGAGTTTGTAAACAAAATACAATATATAAATAATAATAAAAAACATGCTCCCAGGGACAGCACCATACGCAAGTTACTTACTCTCAGACACGGCCATCAACATCAACCGCTCCACACACAGACACACACACACACACCGTGGTGTTATACCGTCAGTATAGGCAATCAACAGGCATCAACCGCTCCCCAGACACACCGTGGCGTCTCTCTGTGTCGGCGTCACTTTGTCGTGAAGTAACAAGAAAGGAGGGGACCTCAGTTCAGAGCAGAACGTTCACAAGCTGGTTGGCGGAGACACAGGGTTTTACACCTGCCTTTTCTGAATGATGCTATTATTTTTGTAACAGACCTAGACAATCACAAACGGTAATGATTTGTTCAGAGCCGGCCACTGCTTGACTTTTTTTCTGTATTATCAGCAAATTTAATGTGAATACATTTTCCTGGGCTGATGGACACTTAATGGTGGTGACATGATGGTGGAGTCTATGTTCCACGAAGTTGCCACTAGGAGGCGCTAGAGACCATGCATTAATTCCCAAGACCAACACTAGCTTTCTGTAAAAAAAAAAAATCACACAAAGAACTTACTTGACAGTTTTCATGCAACAGGAACCAATCCTCGCTCTTTCCATAGCTCGTGAGCAGGTTGCGGTGATAATATTGTTAGGAGAGATCATTGCTAAATCAATAGGCCTGCTTGACAGCCCTGGAGCTGCCACCCTTCTGCAGGAAGTGTCTCCTCTTTCACTTAATGAGGGCGCGTCTAAGGGCCCCACTGATAGACACTTTGTCCATCCTTTGTTTGTTATGCATTCTTTGGTCATGAATAATTAATTTCCACTCCAGCTTGATTGTCACATCACTTCACAAAAGGAGGCCAACTGGGTTTCACCTTCATTGTGCGTGTGTCTGTGTTACACGTGTTTCCCTCTCTCCAGTGTGAGTGGCCCTAATGACGCTGGAGTTGGCCAGCCTCAAACGTAGCTTTCGCCAAGTCCAGTAAAATAAATATCGCTTTGAACATTGACATGTTTGATGTTTAAATAGAATAGCCATGTTCCTGGCTGCATTAAATTTTTCCGATTTACTTAATTATCTGGTTGTAAAATTGCACGTTTTGTTTAACTATATATATGTATATGCAGTAAAATATCTATATATTTATTTGATGGCTCGTGTAAGAGTTTTCTATCTCTATTTCTCTATGCTGATGCATTAATATTTAATCCAGAGATGCCTCTTAAAGATGAAGAGAGGAGGGCATATGAGGAGCTGGGGGTATTAATTGGAGACTGTGGATGCCTTGTTGGTGCCACTAAGTCCCGTCTGTGTGTGTGTGTGTGTGTGTGTGTTGTGTGTGTTGTGTGTGTGTGTGTGTGTGTGTGTTTGTGTTTGTGGGGGGGGGGTTGCTTTTAACAAGCTGTGCTCCAGCGTTTGTTTATATGTTTGTTTATTTGTTTGTGTTTTAGATGTGCTGTAATTATTCAGACGTATGCATGATAACAACGGTAAGAGCGGAGAGTTTAAATGAAGACACCAGTTTACACTAAAACAAGACATTATTAAATCTAAAAAAAGACAATATTTCAACTAAAACAAGACATTATTTCAACTAAAACAAGATGGTATTAAATCTAAAACAAGACATTATTTCAACTAAAACAAGACGGTATTAAATCTAAAACAAGACATTATTTAAACTCAAACAACACACGTAATAAGACGAGAGAGAGCATTGTTGTGGGCGTGTAGCCAGGGGGCCTCGAGGCTGAAATGTGACCAGCGATTAACATGACATGAATAGCAGTGATAAGCACAAGATGGCCACTACACTATCAAAGTCAAGTAGTATTCAGAGTGTGTCTCGCTTGCCTAATAGGATTTAAAGTAAAACAGAGGGCGGGACAAAGCCTATAAGGCATGTGATTGGAGGATTGCCGATAGTGGGAGCAATTACCGCCCGCTTTCGAAGTATTTAATTGGTGTAGAAGGTCGTAGGTTGGACATAGTGACTCAACCACAAAATAATTTCCGTCTTATGAGGGAGTTAAGGTAATTGGAATTTAGCATAGAAATATAATCAAATATAATAATCAAATATTTAATTTGATTAATATTTAATTTGATTAATATTAATTAATATCTTATACATCCTTTAATCTAATCTATTAATGAACTGGGTTAACAATGGTTAAAATATGTATTAATAATGTAGAGGACCTGGATTAGGAAGTAACTGAGCTGGGGGGTGTGTGTGTGAGAGAGAGAGAGAGAGTGTGTGTGTGTGTGTGTGTGTGTGTGTGTGTGTGTGTGTGTGTGTGTGAGAACGTGAGC
>OMNO01014941.1:18302-28394 GCA_900303215.1 Trachyrincus scabrus | reverse complement strand
GCTTTTTTCAGCTGAGGCTTTTATCGAAGGTCAAGTCTTTTTTATCGTTTGGCGATTTTGAAAGGGTTATACATGCTTTTATCACGACCCGACTTGACTGCTGCAATGCCCTGTATGTTGGTGTTAGCCAGGCCTCTCTCTCACGCTTGCAGTTGGTCCAGAATGCTGCAGCTCGTCTTTTAACAGGAACAAGCGAAGCACATTTCCCCTGTACTGGCCTCCCTCCACTGGCTCCCTATATGTTTTAGGATAAATTTTAAGATTTTATTGTTTACTTACAAATCATTAAATGGGCTAGCTCCATCCTATCTCTCTGATGTTTTACAGCGATATGTTCCATTAAGGTCACTCAGGTCCGCTGATCAGTTGCTCCTGGTTGTACCTACGGCAAAGCTTAAGCTCAGAGGATATTGCGCTTTTTCAGTTGTAGCCCCCAGACTCTGGAACGAGCTGCCTCAACAGGTTAGGCTGGCCCTACATTGTCTGTTTTTAAATCTCGCCTCAAAACACATTTTTACTCCTTGACTTTTAACTCAGTGTGAGAGTTGCATTTTTTCTTTTTGTTTGGTCTTGTTGCTTTTATATTACTGTCATTCTGTCTCTTAAACTGGTCCTTGAGTTTTATTGTGTTTTAAGTTTTTTACGATTGATCGATTGTACAGCACTTTGGTCAACTGTGTTGTTTTAAATGTGCTTTATAAATAAAGTTGGATTGGATTGGATTGGATGAACACAGTTAGTAAAACAGTAGCCATCAGGCTAACAATAAATAGGCCTTGTTTTGATGGCATTCATATGAGAAAAGCTAGACTCACATGTATTGGTAGATCCAAACATTGTCAGTATTAGCAAGGCCACTTTCCTTATTGTGGGGTACTGATGTTTGTTAACATGGTTAGACCAAAAGTCCACTGCAAGTCCGGCAAAAAAAAAAAATATATATAAAAAATGCCAGCCTGATTTTTTATTTATTTTTGCCGGACTTGCGCGGGCCATAGAAAAATTCTGACGGGCTGTATCTGGCAGTTAGTTGAATATACCTGCTGTATAGGCTAATGTTGACTTTCAACCTGTAGATATGATTTATTAGAAATACATTAAATGTGATGAAATGTACAACGAACAAAACACAAAATATATACCATGGCTGTATTGGAGAAATCTCAGCTATCAGCTTCCTATGTAAGCTCGATCAGATTCACTCTACTTCATCTGGAAGATCAGATGGTTCCTGTCAGAACACAGGCTCTGGCCATCTCACTCCACTGGCTACCTGTAGCTGCCTCGTCTGGCCAGAGCCAGCCCTCGTACGAAAATAATGATTTCCTTGCACAAGGTCTGGGATTGGTCCTCGTTGGTTCCTCTCAGACCGTCCAGCCAATGGATGGACCAATTGGAGGCTACTGTTGTTGTAGGTGGCGGGTTAGTAGATAATAAGAGAGACGACAGGCAAGATGGTGGTGTGCCGATTCTCTCTGCTCATTTAGATGTTTTCATAGAATTGCCTGATGAGCCTTGTCTTTGTTTCAACCACATATACACAAAATAACATTTTAAAACGTGTAACAAAAAACGTATTAACATTATATTAGGCTCCCGGAGACGGTCGTATCGCTACAGCCATCAGTTTTGCACGTTTCGTTGTTCTGATTGGTTATAGGTCTATCCAACGGCCCTTGGAAATCGAAATCGAGAGTTTCCAGACTAATACGCATTTGCAAATTGGTCTGGTGATGCCAGGCTAGCTCCTCTCCATTCTCTAACCCAATACAGACAGCCACACCAGGTGAAATGGACCCAGGAGACAGACAAGGCGCACCCTACGGGAGACCCTCCGTGCAGAACCTATCCTGGTGGAACCGGACTTCACCAAACCATTCGTGCTGCAGACCGATGCTTCAGAGACAGGTTTGGGAGCCGTGTTGTCCCTAATGGTAAATGGGGAAGAGCACCCAGTGACGTATATAAGCCGTAAGCTGCTAAAACACAAGAGAAATTATGTGGTGGTGGAAAAAGCATGTCTGGCCATTAAATGGGCAATGTCCAAACGTGGATACTACCTGCTGGACAGGAAGTTCACATTAGTAATGGATCATGCTCCTCTAAGTTCAATAGCCACAAATTGTGAACTTAATGCTTGGGTCACGCAGTGGTTTCTAGAGTTACAGATGTTTGCTTTCAAGGTGGAACACTGTGCAGGAAGGCTACATGGAAATTCAGACACCCTGTCGACGAGACAAGTGCCTTTGGATGGCCGCCCCCTGCCAATACGCCGATACGCAATCATTGAGCCAACAGAAAAAGAGGGACTCAACACATGGCAAGGAAGACAGGCAGCCAGAGACACAGCGTGTGGTGGTCCCCTCTCCAAGTTATAGTGTATACGGCCAACTTAACTATTGTTATTGTGGACACCGGTATAGCGCTGGGGTTGCCACAGCATATTAAAAAAGCCTATATCCGTAACTGGATGTTATTAAGGTGGCATATCTACAATTAGGAGTGACCTCACACTTTATTGACCAATGGCACTAATCATAAGCCTGACCAATCACAAACATTAGCCTACCTGTCCCAGTTCCACACCCTTTACATTTATCCTTACATAACATTTTAAATTAACCAGCTGGCTTAATAGAACCTTCTCACAGAGGCACTCGTCGTAGGATAAACACAGGTGTCACTCATAACATTAATTATGGGTCTGCTCTTTTTATGTAGCAGGGCACAGGTAGTAAACTAAACTAGTGGAGATAAGTCTACTACCGTGCCCTGGTACATAAAAGGAGCAGACCCATAATTAGTGTTATGAGTGACACCCGTGACAAATGGTGTTCAAATAAATATAACAAATGTCTCATGTCTCAATGTCTCCTTTTTGGTTGTTCCGACACATCCAGAACCGCGTTAATAGGGGCCCGCCTTGTGCGTGTGCTTATAACAATTATATGTAATGAAATCATATTTTAAAATACTGCCCAGCGGTTAGACCTGGTTGGACCCAGTAGATGTCAATCAAACTGCTCATACCATATTACTGCCACACCCAGTCAATCCTAGAAAAATCTCTGATGAGCAAATATAGCCGCTTTTAAACAGCATTTTATCATGAAAGTAAGTAAATAACATCGTAGCAGACGCTCCTCCTACACGCCAAGGCAAGTGGCTTTTCTGGGCTCCTCCGATACCAAGACACAGGCAGTGAGTAAACCGGTTTACTGCAGAGTTGGACAATGGTTTGCAGGCAGAGCAGGTGGTACGTGCTGACATGCTAGCACTCCTCCTGAGTGTGTGGTGGTGACTGGTTTATCCTGCATGCCTTGATTGGCCAATGCCTGCACAGGTGTGCAGCCTCACCCAGCCCCAGAGTCTAATCAGTCTGACTCAGGCCAGGTGTGGCTGCTTACACCAGCCACTAATAAAACACACTCCACAGTGACCCTCTTTGTTTTTATCAGGTTAATAATAAAGGGATAGCCCCAGTTTAGGTCTGATAAGCGTAACGTTTCATGATGTTACCTTCAACCATTCAGAAGTTATACACCTTTTGGTGACAAGACACGCCCAGGGTGATGCCACGCCCATCACAAAGTAATTTCCCTTATCAGATTCAAGATATTGGTCCATAGATGGTGTGTACCAAAGTATAAAAACGTAAGATCCTTAGGGATTTGAGTGTTTATATTTATTTATTATGGGGGCAAGCACAATGTGCGAGGCACCCTATTGTATTTGAGATTAATGCTTTTCATGTACTTGCAAATATTTTTTTGGTGTTTGAGAAATGGCTTTATATTTAAACAAATGGACACACGGATTGTCAACATATGAATACAGATTACAAATGTACGCACGGATGGTCTTCACAAAAATCATATAGAGACAAATCTACCCTCATGTATTTTATTGGCATGTTTGTTGTGCTGTAAATGTGCCGTAAAATGATAGCCATTGCACATGCGCAGTACGGAGCCGGCAGGAGGTACGGATTGGGTAGTGAGTGTGACCTTCTTATTATGGTTGATGCTATTTGTTGGAATTTGTTACCTACACTGGCAATTTCGACGTCGTTCGGGTACAGGGTGAACTTATAATGGCTGGCAGTAGGCTCGAGAAGTTTGGAACAGTATTCACACGGTAGGACTTATATGATGGATTTGGTTGAAACATGATTTTGCCCTATAACATATTTGTCGGATAGCCTAGCGTGTTGGTTGACTGCTGCAGTCATTGGACACTCCGATCTGCTGCTCGTAATGTTTAAATATGGCGTTAGATTAACTGCTCTAGACCCCTGGCGTGTTTAGAACACTAGAAGCGACGTGCACTTTCAAACATTGTAAAGCTGTCACGTGGTGAAACAATATAATGTAAGCTTTGCGAATGCGAATACTAAACTGTCACTTCCAACCCACTCAGTAGTTATTTTTACATTTTATGGGGGCATATTTCTAAATAAACATTGCATAATAGTCCTTTATTTTCGTAACGTGTTCGTTACACCTAATTCATTGCTGCAACATGGGCGTCGCCATGTTTGTTGATTTTCTATCTTTACACTTCCTGTATGGCACCGGAAATAGACCGTGGCAGTCACGTGGTCACTCCGAGACACTCTTGGTTCAGGACGGGGTTTGCCTATGGGATTAAAAAAGGTGCAAAAAAATAGGCACAGATATGAAAAATATTCAGAAACTATTATTGCATATTTTAATCACTTGGTTTGTATATTGTTTATATGGTTACATTAAATGTTGATTTATTATTGTTGTTACTGCTTTTTATTCTGTTCAGAGTTCGAGATCTGATGCGCTCTGGTGTCGTCCAACCATTAGACACGCCCATCTGGTATGAGGTATTCAAGGCTTTTCCACCCAAGAAGGACCCAATCTATGTGAAGCCACAGTATGGACTACACAGGAAAGATGAATTTGTGGTTGATATATTTTACAAAGAGGACAAAATAAGAGCGTAAGTAAATTTTTTTCTTTTTTTGTCAACTTCAGTTGTGAAATCCTCTCATTTTCTAATTTTATTTTAATTGTGCCTTATCATTTAAAGGAAATTCTACGAGGTGTATGGGACTGGGCCTAGAGTTCTTGATCTCACCAAATCTAATTATATTTCAGCATGCCAAAGGTGTGTAAGAATTTTTTTTTATCTTGTGAATTCAAAACATGGGTTCCTGTTGCTACATTATATAATACAACATATCTAGGTAAAAATGCATGGCTTATATCGATTACCTATCAAACATTGACAGGAGAGACAACAAATATGACTGCATAGCAAGGCCTGTGACAAGGCCAGCTTAGCATTCATTATTTCATTTATATTTCAGGTAAGTCAGTAAATCACATTATAATATATGAGACAACATAGACATTTATAAAACATTTAAAGCTGCTGTAGGTAAGATTCCAGAGTTGTAAAGAGAGAGGGAGCAGAAGAGAGCAAGATTTACACGTCTAAAGAAATGATATGCAATTATAATAATAATAATAATAATAATAATAATTAATTCCATCAGTGTGAGGGTATATGACACCTCATCAACTACCAATTGAAATAAAGCCTACTAAGTTAGTGGCAAAAGTAGGTAATTGTATAGATCAGCGATTCTTTTGAGTGGGTCGCAGAGCATATGCCAAACCTTCTTTAAACCAAATCTTTAGAAAGAAGCCCATGAATTAACTAATGTTGCAGTGTTAATTCATGTTCCTCAATTCATGTCACAATTTCATTGAGTTCAGCCCAAATTGTTGCAGCTTTTTGTTCGCTCAATGTTTTTAACAGTACATGAAGGCATTGTTGATTACTACAATATTGATAAATAATATAATAATAATAATAATGTGGGTCCTAAGGCTAGACCAGTTGAGAACCACTGGTATAGATCGTGATCAGGCTGCTGACAGTATGCCTTTTCATAGGTTAATATACAGGCTAATAACTGGTGACAAGTTCTAGTAGCTTAACACACAAAGTATTAATGTTGTTAATGGGTACTATGTTTTTCAATCCAAAGGTTTGTGGAAACGTATACAAGGCTTGAAAGCCATGGAGAGCTAGATGAGTCTGCTCTGTTCGAAGAGACTGGCAAATCACTGCTGTCAGAGGGCCTTGTGCTGAGGAGAAGAGGAGCTCCTGTGGTGAGATGCTAAATAAAATGGATGCATTCATTTTTAATTGATAATGTGACAGCATCTCAAGAATGTAAGACCTATTGACCTGCAAATTACTAATACGCTACATTTCAACATTCACCTAGGAAATAATGGTCTGTATTATTTACACACATTCCTACCACAATACCATGGCTAGTGAATCAGGCTTGTATATATTGACTTTAGCATTGATATTAGTTTGGTACAAAAAATGGGGACCATAATTCCATCATGTATTTTTACTTTGTAAAAAAATATGATAATAGGAGTAATTCCTGTTCCCCATGGCAAGCCTAGCCTTTATACGCATGAGGCAAGAAGTAGCATCATTAGCATATAATGCTTTTAGGTTTATTATGAATATATATTACCTAATTGTATTACACATTTTGAGGTAATTTTTTTTATCATTACGTCTTTGCATATCTTTTGTATGTATATGAGTTCCAATTGAGAAGCATTCTCCTTCTCACTTCACTTTTCATCTCTTGTCAATGTTCTTACCCTGCAGGTGTCTCCAGAGTTCAAGTTGACGGACATGCTGGCAGAACAGCAGTCAGGCAGTTCAACTGAGAACCAGTAATCAGAGGAACCCAGAGAACAGACATCATTTAATTGTTTTTTGTTATTATTATTAATTGTGATCCAAGTGATATGTTGAATGCTAGATGGAGATGGGCATCAGTATCTTCAGTTAACCATTTGTGGGCCTTTCTAAAATGTTGCACACATTGCAGATATTGAGCACTAATCAGGCCACTAATTATTGCAGCTGATTAAGCACTGACATTTTTCTTTGTATTACATGGTCTGGAGCACTAATAAAAGTCCTTTTCCATATTTAAAAGTGATTCTATACGTTCTCCAAAACCAATTTGTTTTAGCTAACGTCTATCAAGTTAGCCAATAGACTAATGAACCAAATACAGTGGGGTTTTCCAGATAGGTCTTTGTAATTCCCTTTTCATCGTCCAAGCATTTACTGGGCGACGGCCAAGTGCAACCACACAAGTTTAACCTAATAACTAATACAACCATTTATAATCCAATGCCTAATCTGCTCTAATGTAACTAGTTTATACCCAAACTATTCGCTATTACAAGTTACATCTAAGGTAAATTGGTTCTTCTTAATTGCAATCTCTATTTACTTTGTATTATCAAGTAACTTTTTTATGATATAAAATGGATTAATACATTCTTTAGTAGGTTGCTTTTAGCCATTAGCTGCTGTTTGAATATTTAAAATGTCTGTCAAACGACATAATACATTAAAGAATTTATTTTTTCACAAGATCTGAACAAAAAATCATTTACACATTGCATTTTTACTACATGGCTTGAACTAGCCTTACAAGAAATACTGGAAAGATGCTTTCAGGTTTCTTTTCATTCACTTTAACTTTCAAAAACCAGAAACCCCAGTCAGGTGCGTTAGGAACAAAGATGAGACCCAAATTACTTTCATATTAGACCCGGTAGATGTCAATCTACCCATTACCATATTGCCACCATGCCCAGTCAATCCTGGAAGAATATCTGATGGGCAAATAGGCCTAGCCGTGTTTAACCAGCATTTTATCATGGTAAATGTGATCCTGAGAAGATGTTGATTTGTTGATTTGCATGGAGTCGCAAAAAATCTTCTCCTCAGAAACCCCAAGTCCAAATGGGCCTTGAAACTAAGGCGGTACATAGAGTACATCCCATTTAAGAAGTGTGCCAAGTGTGGTGTCGGTAGTTCAATTAAAGCTTCTTCACAGCACGCGCCGCCGAGCCAGCGGTTCGCAGGGACACGTGACACGTGTCCTCAAGCGATTTGGAGTGAATCCGAGTCATGGGATAGTCAAAAGGTACGTCCTATGTCTTTTCCTAACCACTTTTCCTTGACCTTTATGGAAAACGTCATGGGGTCAAGGAAAGATGCGAAGGAGATGTGGAAGGACTTAGGAAAATACAATCCGACGGCACTTCCACTAGGCTACGTCATTATGGACGAGGGTCTGCCGTGGTGGTGAAACTAAAAGATCATCTTAGATACTTCTTACCGTGTTGGTTCATACAGGCTTTATAAACGTGGACAACCCGGTGAAAAATCGTACTTCATTACCAAGGTTGGAATTTAAATTAAAAAAAAAAAGGAATATAGGCCACCTGTCACAAAAGTTAAATGAAATGGTTGTCACGTTGAGAATGGTTGCTCACATGATCACATTGATCACATGAATCCCAGTTAGTATGATTGTTTACTTCGCCTGCGTCCCTTGTCGGTCATGTTGATCGTTTGTTTTCGTGAACGGCCGTCGCTTTACATGTTGCTGCCGCAAGGAATTGTGGGACGGCATTATCTCCTTTTCTTTCGTAAAGGATGGTCCAGTGTACCCTATGCTAAAGGAGATAAGATAGGAAGCAGAGATTTAGAGAATTCGACCAGGGTCGCGGTCGAATAGTCTTTTTTTTTGCTTCGGAAGGTTCCTAACTGAGTGAGTGACCCGGAAGAAGTGGCAGCCATGATAAGAGCTGGTTGAATTCTCTAAATGCTGAGGAAAGGTGCTTCGATTCTTTCCTCCATTGGGGCGGCGGGGTTGACCGTTTAACTTTTCCCGCGGATTATAGCGCCCGCTATGGGCGACGTTTTGACAAACCTTTTGTAGACCTGCTTACATGTCGCCGACAAAGTAGAAAACCTTTGAGCGATCAAAGGCTGAGCTTTAGGCTTTACCAATCCAAGATAATATCCAGGGCAATAACAATAGGTATCCAGATACTACGATGAATACCTAATAATACGGCATCCCAAGAAATACAATACATTTTCACTGTGAATACCTAATTAGTGCTAAGCTAAGCGCTAGGCAGCACTTCGACCGCAGGGGGCGCAAAATCACACAACCGGCATTTACTGTCTAACCTTTTGAGGCTGCGAGCACTTTAATTTCTGAACATATGTTCATAAAGATTTTTCATTTAGATTTGGGTGACCTGGCAGGGACTTAAGGAAGCAAGCAGGTTAAACCTCTATATGTATGGCTGAAACAAGTATAACACAAACATCTTGATAGTTTTTATTTTTAAATTAATCTGTACAACCAGGAATCAAATGAGCCTAGCAGAAATGACCTGTACATGTATGTTAAATGCTTCTCGTCAACATAGCTGGAAACACTTAAATAATCAAATGATTACTTTGACTAACCAAGTACACACTTAAAACCAGTGCTGCCAATGACAAACATGTAGCTTCAAGGCAGGGGCAAAACAGAAAAATATGTTCCCTTTAGAATACATCTCTTTCATACAAAAGAATAGTTAAAGTTCATATTTACACCAAAACTAACAATGTCAACAGTTCTACGTTGATATAGCACAGACATTTTCAGTGGATAGAACTGCACTGGCAGTAGGCTTTGGGTAATAGCGCATCAGGAGAGAGCGAGTGTGTGAGTGGGGGTCAACATAGCTCTAGATAGGTGATGAATAAATGAGGTGCCAATATCACTGGCATTTAAAACCATTGTCCCAATTGATTAAGCCATTTACATTACATCTTCCAAGCATTGGCATATTGGGGTACAATCAATCATATGAATGAACGGTTTTCCCTAACTAAAGGTTGTCATGTTTGAAATTAATTTAACGTTGGCCAACAAACCAGGCTCTCCACTCTTTGCATTTCATTTTAGAAAACTAGTGTTCCCATTAAACATATCTACCATATACCGTACTAAACGGTGCATCTAAAATGACCTAGACTAATTTTGAGAGTCTGCTGAGCTTACACAATAAAATAAATTGCTGCTGGTGCTATAATGGATAATATGTTATCAGCCCTTGGCTCTGGGCTTGTTGTGGAGATCGAGTGTCCATTTGTGTACGGTATATTCTGGTATCTAGTGATGTAGGCAAAGCAGTTGTCCCCCCCCCC
>OMNO01014934.1:0-10003 GCA_900303215.1 Trachyrincus scabrus | reverse complement strand
TCAAGAGGAAAGCTGGTAAAGCAGTGAGGGGAACTGGAGTCTGATATTGATAAGCTCGCTTCAGACACAATCTTTCCTGTTTCAATTGTGGTCATAGTGAGCCACTGGTGAACGAGGGATTTGTCAGGCATCCGATACAGGATATAACATGGGGGAGGGGGATGGGTCAGTGTGCAATAAGGGAGAGAACCATTGATCTATTTATTTTTCCCAGGAATTGCTGCAGGTCCATTTAGTGCAATCTGCATCAATCAGCACAGCAAAAGTCAATTTACCCCCCACCGCCACGCCTTTTAGTATACCCGGCACACACACACACACAGAGACACATCCCGTTGAACCCCTGAATACTTTATTACCATCACTGTCCTCCAGGATGAGATGTCCCATGACGACAACAGTTGGCGCCTCCAAAGAATTGTCATCCTCATAAATGGCCACTGCCCTCTCATTGTTCCCCGTGCAGCTTCACCACTGCCAGCAGGTCCTCTGCCTCCCAAAGCCCTCCATCACTCCAGTCTCCTCTGCTTCCCCTCCCTCTTTCTTTCTCTCCCTCCTTCCCACCACACACACACACACACACACACAAACACACACACACACACACACACACACACACTTTCTCTCAATCCTGCTTCAGCAAAAATCCTCACAGCTAAACGCTTTAGCCCGGAAATCTAATGGAAGTGATTTGACTTCCGATTAATAGGGCTGAGCGAGGTAAAATGGCAAGCTGCGTGATTCTCTGTTTAAGAGAAGAGAGACAGACAAAATGAGATGGAGGATAAAAACGATGCATGAGGGCAGATGGGACAGAAAATGCCTCTGCTGTATAGTGGGGACAACTGGGGAGGGCGATACACAAAAACATTTTTTTTTCTCTCAGGGCATTGGAACCTGAATATGCAAAGTAAGGATATATCACCATTCAGGAAAGGAATAGCAAGGCTTGCAGGGCTATATCTATGCTGGCACACCTTGGCATAACTAATGGAAAAGGTTGGTGGATGCCATCACGTCCTGCCTTCTGGCAGACCAACGGTACCCCCTCCCTTAAGAACCTTATACCCCACAGAAAAGCCACTGGTTGTGTAAAGCAGCCTATATAATCTGACACTGGATCCAGCATTAAGACGTGAGGTAGAGGCTTAAGAGGCAAGCAAGCTTAATTGGTCTATACCACAGAGACGCGTTAAGCTGGTGTGGCCTCTCCAGTACCCCAAGTGTCAGTTATGGACACTAAGGAAATGTCTTTCAATCCCTCAGCCCATAACTTAGGTAATGATTTACATTAGATTTAAGTTTTAGTAGAAATCAACACACACACACACACACACACACACACGCGCACACACGCACGCACGCACACGCACGCACGCACACACGCGACAATGCTGGGTTTGAGGCTGTGTGGTCTTTTCTTCTCCCTACATAAATATTATAGTGTTTTCTTTTTTTTCTCTCTCACAGAACCAGGACACGGTTGCCTGAGGGACGTTCTATAAATACAGACTGACAGGACTACATGGCTTTTAGGGCTCGGCCGTGCCTTCACTCTACAAGGCACAAAGGGGCTGTGCATCGCCTGTGACTCCCTGGGATCATCCATGTGCTTTGCTGCGATTTGATTCGTCTTAGTGAGAGGGCTTTTCCATTTTTAAAGCGTTAACAGCATGGCACAAGTGTTCATATGAGAATATGACTTTGAAACATGCCTGAGTGGAAGCATTCATGGGGTGTACATTTATGCAGATCGTGTGGCTCTTGGACCACCAAAGACTGGTGCCATCATGGCAAGCAATGTTTTGGATGTAGGTGGAAAATGACAATGAAGATTTGCTCTTCACAATGATAGGACAAATGGTTTAATGTTTTACTGGGCACTAGGTAGTTTCTTGTCAGTGAAAGGTGAATGTGCTTTGTTTTTAATTTTGTTGTTATATAGTCCATAAACAGCCTGGCGTAAAACTTAGACCTACAGTAAGAACTTCAACGTTGTGTATTTTAAGCACCTCAGTCGATACACTGTTGAGCAGGGCACTTCTTCACTATGACTTGTTCACGGTTATTTTACAGACGACTTTGAACATAATATGTGATCTTGCCCTCGCCATGTTACTGTTTTTTGTAGTTATTAAATGTGGAAGTTTATTAAAGCGTAGTATAGGCTAAAAAGTAAACATTACATTTTACTTGTCATTCTCTTGTCTTAAATGCCATGCTGGAATAGCTAAGACATACCTGAAAGGGGGTGTTAATGCAGTTCATTATTTCTTTCTGGGGGAGAACCCCCAGACCCCAATTAGAGGCTGGCCCCCCCTCCATCTTAATAATGCTTCCTTTGCCCTTAGATCCCCGATATGCATTATGTAGCAAAGTTGAGGGGAAAAAATATGTTTAGTGTTGAGATAAGACATACTGAAACAGCATAGTTTGTTTATTGAACACAATCCTGGAAGCGTCCTTTTTTTTTGGTTTAATCAAGAATCCTATCACGAGACGACTGAATGAAAGCAATTATAAACAAATAAAATATATATCTGCATCCCACACACTTGCAGAAAAATAGTTGCACAATCCATATTCCTAATATTAGCATAATCTGAAACGTACCAGCAACTGGCACATGATCACATCTTGCTGAATATCGCCCTCCCAAAAAATTGAATGATACGGCCCCAGATGAGTCTGCATTAAAGCAGCAAAATGGAAGAATTGGTATTTTTGCGATTGGGCACCCCTAGAGTTTCTGAGTACAATTCACTTTTACACCACAGTCGTAAAACTGTCGTGGAAGGCTGTACACGTGCATTTCTTGACAAGCTGAAGGATTTGGAACTGGCAAAGACGACGTCAGAAGCCAAAGAACCATGTTGACTGACAAGGTAGAGTAATATTACAGGATTTGACACAAATATGACTGCATAGTTTTATTCACTAGCAGCATTTACACCTGATGGAGTGCTCCCTGACGGATGGCCAATCACAACATGCAGGCGTTTCATCGCATTGCGTTATGATTGGATAGTAACTCCATATCGAACTATTACAGACAGTCCCATTAACCAGCCACGTAGATAGTAGCAGATTACAATAAATACAAATACGGATATTCTCTTAATTCGGGAGAATTGCGGAAGAATGTTTTCTCCGGGTGAATACCAGGACAGGACAGTGAAAACCGGGACTCTCCCGGGAAAATCGGGAGGGTTGGTAAGTAGGGACGGGACTGAGGTTGGATGACTTTTATCAACTTATTGCTGAAGGAGCGAACCAAATAAACAAAAATAGCCCACCTACACAGGGTGGCCAGTTATGATAAGGTGGTGACCATAGCTGAACGCAATCTTCCAAGCCTTTTGCTTGGCATGCTAATGCTCAACCACAAAGATGTTGAGGTGACAGATCGGAGCATATTTAGAAACAAAACCGCTTAAGCAGCATTCAGGCTGCTCTTAAACGGCCCCTGAAAACAAAGGAGAAAGAGCAAAACAGAGAAATGCAGCCAAGTTGAGAATTGGTTTGGCTAGCTTTGGCTAGCAGTCTCTAAACTACAACAGAAACCTGCTATGTCATTGAAGCCAAAATATTTCTTTTCTTTTTTTTAGAGATATGTGCATCTCAGGGCAGTTATCTCCTCTAAAGCCCATGTTTCCCCCCGTGTTGTCTTATAGCGCAATAGCAGTGCTCTGAAGCAAGTATTCTCCCAGGACTGGCATGGACAAAAGAAAAGCTTAGCTTTGCTATAACTGCCAGAGACATTGATCAAATACAGCCTCTTGGGGCTGGGATGGGCAAGCTTTGGGCAAAGCTGTGGTCTCAAAGGGACTAGATAGTTGGCTCTAAGGCACCCATATGGGTAGACTTGTGTGTGTATGTGTCTGAGTATGTTTTTCTTGCATATGGACTATAAGGAAGCACTCAAAGCAAATGTTGGAGATTCCAACAAATGCTGGTTCTGAAGGTTATACAATTTCTGAAACGGGTAATGTCAATCGAAAAACTAAGCAGTAATTTACATCATCTGACTGTAATTGACAGTCACAGTTTGTCATGCTATCATGTGACATAATTCTGTCCCCGATACTTGATTTTAGTGTTTGATTTCACAAACTATATTAACCTATGGGGATGCAGAATAAAGATATGACAGTTGTCTGTTGGTCTTCTTTGCTGTTTTTTTATCAGTATACATGGTAAATTAATAACAGCTTTCTACCCGTACAAGAGAGTATGGCTGGGCGATATGGAAAAATGTATAATCACGATAATTGTAGGGAATTTTACACAATATCAATAAATATCCCGATATCCTTATGAATTCAAAATACCATTCAAAACAGTAACTGAAGGTCATTACATTGACATATATGGAAATTTAAAGTATGGTATCAGACTAAAAAGTTTCATACCTCATATTTGATCATTTTAAGGGCATCGTAATTCATTAAGACTAGAAAACTGGGTATGACGATATGTAGATTCATTAATTTCGTCATTTCATGACGATACAATACATTTCAAAGACAATAAACGATAATATTGAAATATTGCCCAGCCCTAAGATACAGCAGTGGTAGGATAGCAAAGTTTTACTTTTACTGACATGCGTGAGGTAATGAGGTCCTCATCATTGATATAAAACTCACTTTTCTCTGCTCTAGACAAGCAGTGAACAAGGTTTGAATTGAAATATATTTCATGAATGACACTTGTGATTTGTCAATACAAGCTCTGCGTAGGATGGTGCATGGGTGGAAAATAATGGGAAGTGATCAGCTTCATGGAGTTCAAATATCAGGAGTCACTACAATAACTTGGCAGCAGACATCCTTCAAGTAGCGCTGCCGTTACACTAACTAATTAAAAGCTCTGCCGAAAGCCTCAAAGGCAAATGGGAAGACAACAAGCTCCGGTAAAACCAAGGATAGTTAGTACAACGCTGGGGCATTTAAACAGATCCATTGTGTCTACTGTCAGTGTGTCTACAAAGAAGCAGAATTAGTATGGGCATCTTAAAAGAAAAGAAAAACAACACCCATTTGATGATACTTCTTTTGACACAAAAAAGTTATTTCTTTGGGAATCCAAAACTGTATTGATAAATATTGATGAAGTAAACATGAATTACAATGTATTTTAAGACATTTAGACATTTGACTAGAGCTGGGCAATATGGCCAAAATATAAAATTTGCTTTTTTGTTTGTGAGTATGTGACAGTATTTTGGTAATATTATATATTATATTTTCCTTGTTCTTGCTTGTACAATTTGTGCACACATGATAGAGTGGTGATATCAGCTACCCAGCATTTAAGTGAATGTAATGTTAAAATTTAGCATTTGGCGATGGAAATAATGGCATGGAGGCAAATATTACCAAAGTTAAATCATTACAAAAAATTTTGTTTTACTTTTTCAAAAGCAAAGAGTCTATTTTCTAAGATATGGAAAAATAACGATATTAAATGCGGTTACGAAAACAATTAAACGGAACACCTTAACAAAAGATAATCAAAACCAAAATATGACCAATATAATCCTACCCACCCTGTTTGTGCAATTTCCTCATAAACAGTGGCATTATTGAAAAAGTGACTCACCAGCTGAAAATAGCAGGTCTTTCATCTAGGTATAAGGTAATATGTTCATAGTGTAAAATCTAGCATGTCATGTTTATTTAAAAGCTAGATTATGGGTATTCATTAAATTCATATTTTTAAAGGAAATCAACAGCAGATTACCACCACTTAGCCACTGTAAAGCACATTGAAAAGAACACATTGACATGGTACAAAACCCTGTATGCTGTAAAGCTCAATATGGATGCCTTCGTGCAAAATTAAACGGCAATATCTTTGTACCCTGACAGCTGACAGCTACTACAGGTTGAGTCAGTACCATGGATCGTGACATGCAGTACATATCATCCAAGGTAGAAGTATCCATCCTGCATGATGTGCCCGACGTCTTCATCGCAGCCTACCCACATTCCACGTGATCCTCTGGTTTCGATGGTTCATTTGTAAGCATTCAGGTTCAATGCATATTTTCCGGGCTCCTCGGGAACACTCAAGTTGTGAGTTGGTAGGTCCACGGGCATTTCTTTTCGTCCTGGCTACAAAATCACTGCAAACCTTCAAGCCCAGTGGAGTTTATTAATTACTCAAGCAACAGTGTTCCATAACCTAGGGATTTACCTCGAGAGCGCAAGTCCTGCAGCCACCTGGCCCACTTAGCTGCCTTGCCTCCATCGACAGCATAGACGTATGCTAAAATATAGCAAAATAAATTAGGCTGTGGATTGTACTGAATAAACGGAAGAGAGAGATGCTTGAAACTTTGCGTTTCGGTGTGCGGCTGTATGTGCGCACGTGTGCATATGTGTGTGTGTGTGTGTGTGTGCGCGCGCGTGTGCCACAGAGGTATTTCGCATCTTGCCGTGCCAACAGTGGTGCGCTGCCTGGAGCGTGGAGAAGCATGTGGTGCTCCTATACGCCAGCTGGTGTTCTCCTCGCCTCCTCCTCCCCTTCTCCTTCACCATCCACACATACCACACACACACAAAAAAAAAACCTCCTGAAGACTGATTCCCTTCAAACGTGAACTCTCAGTGCTTTTTCCCATTGCATTGAGTGTTAAGCAGCATCTGGCTCAAGGTGGCTGGATTTGCATGTTTACTGCAAGGTTGGTTTGTTCAGATGCAGTCTTCTCTCGCACTCAGTTGCACTAGACACAAATGTAATCCCCTCTGGATATGATGCGAAATTAGGTTTAGCATTTTGCAAATTCCTAATCTCATTTTGAGACATTCTGTGACTTAGTACGACTTTTTTTCTATCTAGTAAATCCCCCTTTAGGAACCAATTAAACGAAATATGAATGATACTGGCTTCCCACACTGCATACAAAATACCACAATACCTATTCACAGTGCATCTGCATGGATATATCTGAATATGTATATGAGAAACCTTCTCATATAGGGAGAAGGTTTAGCAAAGTCAAGGTTTAGCAAATAGACAGCACTGAAGTGAAATGGAACGAGTGTCCCAACAACAACATCCATCCTATCACTGCTGAAGTCAAGGCAGCAGTACTTCCCCTATCACAGTACGCAAGCATCGCAGCCTAGCATACGGAACTGAACCAAAGTTCAAGGAGGTCAGCCAGTAACCCTCTGAAAGACAACCATCACTCTCTCTCACACTCACACACACACACACACACACACACACGATCCATTGAAATCCAACCTTCCCCATGTCCACTGTGGCTCCATTTCTCCTCAAAAAATGAAATGTAATTAATCCATTAGCAATTGCCAAATTCAATATGCGGAATCTGAGGAAAATTTAATAAAGAAAAGCATTGCGTAGCCATGGGCGTTTCGAGGGAAAGGATGATGGATTAGGGCCCCATTACTCACGATTTGCTATTCAATAAATCATTAACAGGCTCTATGAATAACCATGGTGATGGACACGACTCGCGGAAAGTGCAGGGCTTTGTTGCTGATGCATCAGAAAAGGCCTGCTACTGGTATTACCAGTACCGGTCCTAAAGCCTTTAGCCATGCACATGATTCAGTTTAATGCACAATATGTCGCCCTTTTTTTGCATGTTGACAGGATGCCAGGCCACTTTGTCTTACAAAGCACCCTTCATTTAAGCAGTGTGGCCTTTTCCCAATATTGTTGTACTGCATTTGCAAAATGAGCCCACTGCTTAGAAAAGATGAATGTATGTTAAGTGTGAACAGACGTGAGCCAATTAGGTTTAACGCCCACTGACAGGCAACAGTTAAAAGGAATATGTCACCCATTTAGCCTTTTCTTTGTATTGACTGACGGGCTTAGGCTTGTCAACACGGTTCCCTTGTGAAGTAAGATACTGTGTGCGCACACACACACACACACACACACACACACACACAAGTGCGTATACTGCAAGTGCTTGACCTTCCAATCCAATCCATTCATTCATTCAAAATATAACCATTTTTACAGGTGTCTGTGCCTTGAAAAACCAAGATAGGCGCATGTTTTATTTATTTATTTTTAAAACGTTCAATTCAATTTGTTATAATAAATGTGTTACTTCAATATCACCACTTAATTGCTGCGTCAGTCGCTTTTGGCTCCCGTCATCGGTCGGCTCCTGTCAACACGTACAGATACATTGCGTAAAAAACGTAAAAAAACATTGCGGCTGCAGCAGTCTGCTACCAAAGAGGTTGTGTGTAAAGGTTTCCCCAGACGAAAGCTTCAAAAGTATGGGGATACTTCAAATTAGCAGACAACCAACAGACGTTTGTTCGCTGTGCTAAAATGTCTATGGCATTTCACAGCAGCACTACCAGCATGCGCGAACACCTGAAAGCAAAGCATGCCGGTGCTATTCTGGAAGGTGGACCGCCGGAAAAGGCAAAAACACCGTGGGCCGATCACACCGAGCGTTTTTAAAAACGTGCCGCCCACGTCACCATTGTTTTCCTGTGGTACCGCGTGCCGGTGCGGAGCTGCTTTCTATTGATGCGCCTTGCGTTTTTTGATGGCACATAAAAGTTTAAATATTTCAACTTTTGCCGCAGGGCGCAGAGCAGCCCCGCTCATCAACGGAAGGGAAAATGCGGTTCTGTGTGATCGGCCTCTTGATAAGCGTAGTCTATTCATGTTTATGAATTTTGCCATTGTAGCTACTACATAGGCTCATTATTGAAGCCATAATGACTTGTTTGCCTGCTACCTTAGATTTGCCAATGAATGAGAATTGAGAATTGATTAGAACACGTTTAGGCTACAATCTGGGCTTATTTCACGTTGACTGACATGTGCATGTGAATTTGGCATATTGGGATGTGTACCTGTACCTATGTTAAGCGTATGTCTTTGTGAAGGGAATATATGTCATATATGGTCATATATGTAATGTTTGTAAGGTTTAAGTTAAAGGAACACAGGAATATTACTATACGTTACCTTAAGTATTACATGTTAAATAATGATGACGTATTCGTTTTTCTCCTTTCTTTATCTCTTGCTCTCAGTCAAAGGCAAAGCCATCTGAATTAATTATTCGCGTTTTTGGACGAAAATTAATCGTTTAGATTAATCAATTAACCGATAAAATAATCGATAGTGGCAGCCCTGAACATGTCCACAATATAGTGTCTTTGAGGGCGATATCCATGTAGGATAATACAACAACCATTTCCGCTAATTATCTCCCTTTTAAGTTTTCTGACAGTAGGTTGAGTGTTCTTTAAATTGGTGACATGCCAGAAGGGACAACCGCTGTTAAATCTGTTGTCACAAAGAATAACGGGGGAAGTGGTGTCCTGGCGAAAATGTGTTGCCACAAATGTGTTTTTGAGGCTTTCGGAGGCACCCAACGAGCACCCCAGAAGGCCTGCTGAGGCTTACCACAGCAACAGACATCTCGCCAGATCAGAAAGTCCTGTTTACAGACATGAAACACTGTTGGCTTTAAATAATGGCCCTCCATGCAACATATTACTCACCACTTTACACAGAGTACCGTATCAAAAAGAAGCTTGGCATTTTGATTTTGGTGCCAAAATAATCGCCGGAATTAATCTACGACGGCAGCTGTTGATGAAGCACATAAAACGGCTAAGAATTGCATGAGGTACGAAAAAGAAAAAGCTTATTTTGTAATGTCATTTGTTTTCATTTCTAGAGTAATACGTTATGAATCCTCCCGAGACTGCAGGTGCGGGACAGGTGTGCAGAGTGGCGTATCATTTTTGCAGGCTTCTCAAAAACATCATCGTGTAATAAGACGTATATAGATGTATATATAAAAATATATATACATGTAGGGCACTGCCCTTGATCTTCACACCAACGGATTTTTAGGTTAAACAATACCAAGGCCAAGAAGAAGAAAAAAGTTCAATTTCCGCTCTCCATTAATCTAATCTGGAAATGAGAAATGATTTGCTGATAGAATCACTTCCCCTCCTTAGTCAAATTAGCC
>OMNO01014923.1:0-10514 GCA_900303215.1 Trachyrincus scabrus | reverse complement strand
CCCCCCAAAAAAGTTTTCATCATATGAATTTACAGAATTAATATAAATATGTATGCATAACTACATTAATACTTGATAGAAAACACCAATAATGAATGTACATTAAAAAAAAAATCTGAAAATATATAATATAACATTTCTATAAAAATATAAATGTGATTTATATTATATTGACAGTACAAATAATATCAACACAAATGTATAATTTGATTGAAATATTATCGTTCTTTTCTAAATGTAAAAAGAAATGCATAGAATAGCAAGTGCAATGAATAACAACAATGACATAATTAGCAGTAAAGCTGCTTATAATTTCTGATAGTTTTGTAATAAAAATGCCAATAATTACTTGTAATATTGCCATCTTTTAATAAAAATAAATGCTATTTAGTTTGATGTATTAATACAATACCCGCCTGTCAGCCTGCCCAAACAAAGCAATCAAACACTGCCTTTCATTATCAAAATTGTCACTGTCACTTAGCAACATAAGTATTATAAATCACCAAAAAGAGTTCACAGAATTAAAACACGGCAAACAATTACAATAAATTATTTAGAAAAACATGGCTAAACATGGACGGAAAACAAAGCAGGGATGACACTGAAAAGGTTTAAAGAGTCTTACCATTTAAAAGAGCTTTATAAGTGCTGCTGCTCTGTTCCTGGTTAAAACAAGCATGCTGGCGTTCAGGGAAGCGCACAGACTCCAAGATGACTCCCACCGCCCTGTCATCCACTAAGCCACTGGGGGGCAGCACCACATCTGCGGCAGCCCCCTCTCGCTACACTCTCGATGGCTGAAGCCGATAAGACCGCGGCCGGCGCCATGAGCCGCGATGCGCCCGGTGGCCATCCGGCGATGGAGAGCCATGTCCCCGGGAACACAGAGACCGTTCCCCGCGGCCAGAACTGGACCTGAGCACTTCCCTCTCTCAGCCCCACTCATTCACCGTCCAACACACACACACACACACACACACACACACAAGACACACACTGTCTGTCAAGCGGATACACACTCCTCTGCACCCCCGTACACGAGCGCCTCTCTCTCGGTTGCCCATCTTCATATCCCCTCCCTAATCAGCTCTTTTGTGTCCATTTCTCCCCTTCTTTGAGAAGTTGAAAGAGCGGGCGAGGGAGAGGGAGAGAGTTGTTTGCCCGGGCGTCTTGGCAGACACAGAGGTTGTGGGGGAGCCGTGTGTAGCGGTTACTCTAACTTGGCTCAACTCGAGCGGCGGGGTGCCTCTCGTCGTGTCACTAATCCCCAAAACTAGCCGCGCTCCATTCACCACCAGTCACACCGAATTAAACGCAGAATCCCGAAAAACGCAAACACTGCAAAGGGAAAAAGTTTCCCCCGAAAAAACTAAAAAGGGTCAGAGAAATAAATCCGATCGGGGGGGCAAAGGGTCGGAGGTGCCATGGCCGCGTGGCCCCCTTTAGGTCCTCCTCAGCACCTCGCGTTTTTAAGACGTAGGAACCCACTCGGAAAATTCAACCAACAAAAAAGGAAAAAGAACCAAAGAAATAATCGTTTTTCACCAAAAAGAGTCAACTGTCAAAGTAGTCACGCTTTAGCGTTTCGGAATCTGCCTGGACACTCGCTCGAGACAAGCGTGAGGTGAAAATTAAAATCCTCTAACTCCAAAGTGAAACCGAATATCTAAGCCATTAACGGTAGTTAAAAAAACAACAACCAGAAATGTTAATAAATGTAAACACGACCTTTTCAGGAGAGCTGGCGATAGAAAATTCAAGCCAGCCAACTGGAGAACTGGTGAGTGGAAGCCCACTCTTAAAGCCATGATCCGACCATCCACCATACCACCGCTGTGAGCCTTTCAAAAAACACACTATTGATCTTCAAATGGCAATAATTGAAAAGATAAAAAAAGATTAAACAAAAAAAATCAAGAATGTGCTGACTTACCATGTTATGTTCCTTCTTTTTTTGTTGCAAGTTTTTTTTTTGTTTAAATAAAAAAAAAAAAACGCTCCCTTAACGGTGCTGCATTGGATGTGTCAAATTTTTGGTGGTGGTCTCTGATCGTATTACTTCCACAGTCCTGGCTTCCAATGCGTCTGAACTTTTTCCCTCTCTTTTATTTTGTTTGTGGTACCTAGTCTTTTCTTCCCCTGCTTAAGACTTTAAAAGCCTTCAGCTCAGCAAAGCAGCACAAATTATCCTGCCACCTTGCGCTACTCTGATGCTTTGGCCGCTAACTTTGGAGGCCCTTTACCACTGCATCAAAATTAGCATTGTCAAAGCAGTTAATGAATATTAATATTGTATTTGTCATTGGAGCTGGCCCATTGCTGAACTCCAAGTCATCCATCAGGGACAAGATTAAGCACACAATTATTTCTGACTGACAGGGACCAAATCTGGAAGGTCTTTCTTTTTTTTTTTTCTTCCTCCAACAATTTAAAGAAAAAGACACAACATCATCTTAAGGTACTTCCCATGGGACCGGACAAGATTAATACACTTTAATGAAGCCAGATCTTTCTACGCAAGCAAGAGGAAGAAGAAAAAAAGAGGGGAATATATAGAAATATTATGGCTCACATTTTTAACACTTTTCTTTTTTAAGGATTGAAAAAACAATTTGCCAAGACTTCTGATGACATCCATTAAAAATCTATATTTAAAGACCGCTCTTTCTCTGTTTTTGATAGATTATAAAGGAATTATTCTCCTTGATATAAAAAAAAAATGGAGAGAGAGAAGGTCTGGGTTTTCTTTCTGATCTTTCCGGGAACGGAAGAGAATTAAGAAACAACAGGAGTCACCGTGTAAATATTACCGCCACTAAATGTGACACGAGACCTCGAAGCAGCCACAGAAAAACCTCTGGATCCGCCGCGATCTTGGTGAAGCCCCGGCAAAGAGCCCAGCACTGCAGACCACACAGACAGCCCTCCCTCCCACTGCCAGCACCACCCGCGACACCATCACCACCCGCGACACCATCACCACCCGCGACCGATGGAGCTTTTCAGGCCGTTTAAACAGCTCCTACCCCCTGTATGGTTACGACCTCGTCCCTGCACCACGGCTTCAGAAACAACCAGCTCTTCATTTCACCAGATAACCACGGGTATATGTCCAGATTCTCCCCCATCCTCACACCAAGCTCCCTCCTGGCCGAAACTATTGAGCCCAGTGCAATGCACAATTTTATTTTACTTTGCAACACAGGAAAGGTCCAATTTAATTAATTCTGCATAACAAAAAAAATTCACTTAAAAATGGAAAAGCATTTTATAATATTTTGGCAAAAAAACTGCATCCTTACCTCTGCCTCTTTTGGGAAATCAAGCAGATAGCAAGCCATCTAAACTCCTCTTTATCCCCACAGCACGACACAGGGCTTTGCATACTTTAGAAGAGCAAAAAGGAGAGAGCCCACTCTATAAAAAAAACAACTGTATTTTACGTCTTCTCAGATCGTTTAAGCGAGGAAGACCGTGGTAGCGCACGGTGCCCAACCGTTCCGCTACGATGCGCTACGCTGACGGCTGATGGACTCTCTCTGATCCCCCCCCCTTGCACTCACTAACACCAAATTAAAAAGTTATTTAGGCCCTGGGAAATGCACCATTTCTGTCACACAAACACACAATTAAACGAAGAAAAGTGAAAGGCGTTAAGGGACGGAGGGGTGGGGTGCAGAGTAAAAATAACAGATGTGGGGTAAGGGGGCGCTGGCGGTGAATCGGGGGAGTCAGGGGGTCAAGCTGTGGCTTCACCTTGGAGCGGCGAGCTCCCGTCGACCACCCCGCTGGAGCGCTAATACCATTAGCAACCCTCAGATGGACAAACTAAATTGGCTTTTTGTTCTGCAGACGGCGAACCAGCCTCACCAGCAGCCTGGTGCCACAGTTTCACATACAGATGGTGCCGATGTATTCTTTTCACCGAAGTGCAAAGCACAGCCCGATCGAACGCCATGCCGCCATCCGTTCCCTGCACACCGCCTCGGAAAGCCGCCGACGGCATCGCCAGAACAACATTTTTTTTTACTATTGTGTAACTGCTGTTAATTCATAGAATTGTACACATTTGGTTGTATTGGATATTATGAAATGATCATCTAAAATACAATTTCATTTGTTAGACATTTTTTTCTTTTAAATGTAAATGGCCTTATAAAACATTTTCTAAAGTAATCTTTTATTTACCTTTTTTGGAGTATTCAAAAAAATAGATTAAAATAGCCATTTATTGTCAATCAATTAAATTATAATTACTTTATTTTTAATTCACAGTTAAATGATGAAGTACTTGAATTCCAAATTCCATGTAATTAATATCACAAATGGGGTATGATACGATTAATTTCAGCATTCATGTAATTATATTTTTAAATATAAATGCCATTTTGTATTGTATTAATATGGTTGTTTAATAATGTGTATGTTTCATAATACCAATACAATTAAATCAGTAAAAAATATTGTTGCAAAAATATTAAATAAGAAATCTAACAAATTCATGGGCCAAAAATATAAATATAAATGTTATTTCCACTGAAACAATTCCTCTCTAAATGACACAGACACAAATTGGTTTGTGGAAATAGTCAAGAGAGCACAAAACCAAGCATCACTGTTCATTTAAGTCGAGAGCCTAAACAGGTGTAATTTAGAGAGGAGTTGAAGAGAGGAGAGGAGAGGAGAAGTGAGGAAAGGAGATGAGGAGAGAGGAAAAGAGGAGGAACCGTGAGGAGAAAAGAGGAAAAGAGAGGAGAGGAGGAGAGGATGAGATAAGTGGTGAGGGGAAAAGGAGATGAGGAGAAGAGAGGAAGGAAGAAGAGAGAGGAAAGGAAGCAGTCGTGTGTCCCAGCATGATCACATCAGCGCTGGTATCAAATTAACTCGGGGACTTTGAAACTTATTGATCCGCTATTAAGACACCGGTGAACTTGATGAATTGAGTGCTGTAGGTGACTGAGGGACTTCAAAGTCTCGCGGCAGCCACATAAAACAACCACTTTGATCCGGGCTCCGCTCCTCGGATCTGGAGAGCAGTTTTTTTCTTTTTTATACCAGAAACCCCACAATTTTACTCCTCTCTTCTCTCGTCCTCTCCCACCCGAGGCCCGGGCACCGCTCTTCCGTTCTGCACCTCTCGCATCACTCAGAATTATAAACAAAAAAAAACATTGTTCCATCACGACATCTCAAGAGAAATGTCTGGAAATAAATAGAGAAATACAGTCGTTTACAGTGGTGCAGCTCTCCCTTCGGATTAGCACAAATAAAAATATTGCAAACAATACACACACACACACACACACACGACACACAATGCAATAGGGCTCCAGACACACACACACACACACACACACACACACACACACACTCTCTGTCTCTCTCTCTCTCTTTACATTGTGTGTTGAGATAAGAAAGGGATTCTTCATGGTAAATGCAGCATGTAACAGGACGGGGATGAGAGAGACAAAGAAGGGCTGGGAGATAAGGCTGCTATTGTGTGGAGCGCAGCGCCTTGCTTCCTCGAGGCTCCTCTCTTCCAACTAACCTCATCTACTACGGCCTGCCAATCACACCCGACACCCGACTCTCTCTCCTATCGCTCTCTCTCTCTCTCTGTTTTCTCTTTGTGCCACTGGGTGGAGGTAGTCAGTAATGTTTGCAGCCGTGCTGTAATCAACTCTCTAAAGCAAATCACAACTGGCGTGCACATGCGCACACACACACACGCGCGCACGCACGCACATACTTTCCACCAGCCAAACTGTCTACACGGGACACAATAAAGAATAAAATACATAAAACAAGAGAAATAAAGATCCTCAAATACTATAATAAAAAGCAAAACAAATTCCTGCTTTCAAATGCCCAGTCCCTTGTGTTGGAGAACGGGCCCCTGTGATACACCAGGGGCCCGTACTACAGCATGGCCTCCAGTTTCAGGCCGGCCCGCAGAATTGATTTCAACAGGATCCTCTGTAAACACAACGGTAACAGGATCTCTCTCTCTCTCTCTCTCGCTCTCTAATAAATATTAACGGCTAAATTAATCATCGGCAACGCTCCGTTTACTCCCCGGGTCCGGTGTGAGTGAGTGAGTGAGTGAGTGAGTGAGTTGAGCTGCATCTGTTTAATTAAGAGGGGTAAAACAGATGACAAAAGAGACAGTTAAAACATTGAATGTGTCCCCCCCCCCTCCCTTCGTGTATTTAGCAGGGGGGGAGGGAAGGAGAAAGGATTAGAAATGTGTTTGCAGACGAGTCTGGAAAAAAAACACACAGAAGGAACCAATTGAGTGGTACGGAAAAATAAATACAACTATGGGCGCTTGTAGGATGTTTTCTGTCTAAATTTAAATTCCAGCAAACAATTAAATGGACCTGTTTCTCCTTCACTCCTCATCTGTTTCTGACTTTATTTCGGTGGGAATAATCTGTGTGTGTGTGTGTGTGTGTGTGTGTGTGTGTGTGTATGTGTGTGTGTGTGTGTGTAGGCCTCACATTGCCTTGAGTCAGTATCAAACCCCAGCTCCTCCACTCCCACAATAGAGAGAAACAGAGCCCACGGAATATATGATAAATATATATATGTGTGTATATATATATATATATGTGTATATATATATGTATATGTGTATGTATATACATATATACATACATACATATATATATACATATATATATATATATATACATATATATACATACATACATATATATATATACATACACATATACATATATATATACACATATACATACATATACATATATATATACACATATACATATATATATACATATATATTCTTCTCTATATATCCATCAAATTCTTTTGTATTTATCTGTGCGCATGCGTGTATGTGAACTTGTGCAGAGGTAAAAAAAAATAATAAAAAAAACATGGAGGACACAGAGAGAGAGAGAGAGAGAACATAAAGGAGAAGAGGATGGTGACGATGATGATGATGAGGTGGAGAGCGCGAGGAGGAGGAGAGGAAGAAAAAAGGGAGCCCTATGTCAGGAGCGCGTAAAGAGAAACTTTCACCAATTAGTGAGGAGATGCACGGCGAGGGACTCTGCGGCAGCGGCGGCCCTGCTGGCAGAGCTGTCATGGCGGTGGGATTGATCAACCGTCCTGCTATTTCTAATGGCATGTTGTCACCAAACCACCGCCGCAGGGAGCCACCTGCATCTCTCGGCCCGTGCACGCACACACAGTGTGTGTGTGTGTGTGTGTGTGTTAAAGATAGCATTGTAGGCACTGCTACAGCCATACCTATTCGGTGCTCATACATATACCTTTTACTAGCAATATGAAAAATAGGACCGCGGAAACCACACACACACACGCGCGCGTGCGCGCGCGCGCACACACACTCGCAGCGTATCTGGCGTATCCCTGAGGTTAAGAATAAGCAATGTGGTGTTGAATTGTTCTGTATTCGTACAAAGCACTGCCAACCTATTGTAGAATCCCAACACAAAGACAACAAACAAAAATAACATGTTTTGGAGGATTTTGTTTTTTCAAATATAAGGCTTTGTCTGCGAGAATAAAAGAAAAGTAAGCATACATATATTTATGAATATAAATGTGTGCTATATTAATGATATTTTTCTTAAATGAAAATATCCTGCTATTAATTTTTTTAACTTGATCGTTAACATTTCATAATTTATTCACAGGATAAACTTTAGATATCAACTGAAAAGCGTTGTATTTGACTGCCGCTGGTTTTCTGTGACTAAAAATACCCGTTGAACAATAGAACAATGGAACAATGGCGACACGAGAAAATATTACGTGAGATATAAAATCAGGATTTACAAGAAAAATTTAATTCTTTAAAAAAACAAAACAAGAAACCATAAATCGAAACAAAAACAAATAAGCCTTATTTTTATCGTAATGCATCAAAAATACCTGAAGCAAAAACAACAAAAACTGAAGAAAAAAACCAACCAACGAATAAAAACACAAAAGCCTCGCTTCATTCCGAGTTTCAGTGGAACATCGGCTTCGCCAACAATAAAAGTCAAATAAAAGTTACAGAACTTCGGAGTTCAAGGTAGCGCTAGCTACTTTGAGTGTGTGTCACGTACGGTTAACCTTTTTATCGGGTCCGCCTGTGGTCTCATCAGTCGATGAAATTCTTAGCCCGCGGCGGCAGCTTAGCTGAGGGACACGGACCAATAGAAAAATATTTCATTGTGTTAGCATTTCAAATGACGAGTGAAGGGTGGCGAGGAGGGCATTTGGAGGGGTGGCGGGAGGGGGACTCTAACCGATCATTGCCAGCGGAATTAATTGCCTATTCTGAGAATAATGTCCCTTACCCACGATCCTCGGAGGGTCGAACGCAAGCGGAGGCTAGCATTTTTTTTTTACTCCCCCGGTGTCTTCAAAAAGAAGAGCGCTTAGGGGTACTGGCCGTATTAGGGGTTTAGCCCGGCCCCCTTGAGGCCAGTAACAACACAATCAGAAGCGCTGAACCAAACTCGACTAATCCACACCCTAATTAAAAACGCGGAACCCGATCGCACCTCGCCTTCGTAATCGCGAATCGACCGTCGAACACTTTTGATGAAGCGTAAAAAAAAAAAAACTTTCACCTAGCGACCGCAAAAAATCGAAACAAAGAAAACCCGAAACAAGCTAACGCGGCTAGGTTTAGCTGGCGGCGTTCGATAAATGGCTCAAGCTGGAAGCAAGCGAACGGCGCCGCTTCTATCCCTTTATTTCAGGGGATTTAAGTTCAGGCTCCGTTACACATCACCCAAGCGCATGCAATGACCCCGACGGTTATCGGTGCATCTTTTAACCATATCTTAATCTAACCTTTATAGGGAGCTCTGGAGCCTTTCAAACTCAAAACACCATTAACAACGACTATTGTCTGCAGCCATGGAGGAGGCTGCTCGGAGAGAGACCGGGGCCACCGAATGGCTTAGCCCCAGCTTGGGTAGGAACCCTCTGGAAAAACAGATGCTCAACACCAGTGGGAAACGAAAACAAAACCAAACTAAGAAATGGGAGGGGAAAAAAAAACTTTAAAAAATAATAACAAAAGAGGAGGGAGAAGGAACGGAGATCGGGACGGGGGGTGCAGCATCCGAAGTGCTCTATCTCTCCGTATTGACTGACTGCTGTAGTCCTATTGCATTGCTAGGTGTCGATTTCATTCCTCGGGTTGACAGACGGGAAAATTCGCAGTGGTCTCCTGTGCTCATTGTGAATTCAGTCAACGAAGTCATTCTTATTAACTTCCGCGCCGGTTCACACGTGACATTTTCTTCAATTTTCTCCCCGACATCAAAAACATCAATTAGCAACTGGAAAATGGGAAAGAGCGAATGACGGAGTCCGATAACACCGACTTATTTGAAGCCGAGGGCGAATCTATTCTGGGTTTTGAATGTGTTCATTACAATTGCTTTTTCAAAGAAGACCTCCAAATAGCAAAGAAATTAAATTTATCTCCTAGAAATGTCCAGAAATTGTTTTCTCCCCACTCTTTGTGTTTTTTTTTAATCCGTCTCTATCTCCCGGCCCCAGTGGGTGACACAAAGACGAGCGTCGCTGTGCGTTTTCTTCTGCTCGCCAGAACAGATCACAACTCCAACAGAAGTTGAAACTGTCTCTTCTCACCTCAGATACAAACGCACAAAATGACAGATTTGGTTTCCACAAAAGGAGAGCAAGATTTCTTAAGGATAGAAGGAAAAAGATTAGGTATTATGTCACCGTCGTTGAATCTTTTAACAAAACGACGATACCAAGGAGACAAAATGAAATATCGAGAATAGAATTAGCTTCATCAGATAGGTTCACATAGGTTTACAGAACAAAATATATTTTGTTTAATATTTGTCTTCATAAGTGTTTATATACAAGTATATAAGAGTCCAGTGAAAAAAGCTAAACCGATTCATAAACATCACCTCATCGTCCCACACTGTTTATATATCAAATCAAAGATGTCACAGAACGGTTTTTACTTAACAAATAACAAAGGGAACTGTTATTTTTAATGTAACTGAAAATGAAATTAAGGGCTAATATATATTTTTTCTATATATATAATTTCTAAATGAAAGGACAAAGAACAAATTACTTTAGTGTGCTTTAATCAATGGTCTTAAAATTCTTGCCACGGATTAACGGCGTCTTGTGGTACGAAATACGCAGGAAGGAAAAAAAAAAAGAAAAAAGTGCACTTTCTCCTCCATTTTCTCCTCTGTCCCATTGATCATTTCCTGTGATTCGACATTACGCGCCACATCAAAATGTGAAACACAAACCAACACATTAATGCAGCTCTCACGACTCGAATCGTCTACCGCCCATCACAGACAAACATGTAACCCAATAAACCTTAACCTTTAAGTAAAAGCCTTCCCTTTTTCTGCCAATACCCAAACATTGTCAGGCGGCTTCCTAGTGCTTGAGTTACAACTCCGAGGGGGCGAGGGAGAAGCAAGTTTGTCTGCAGAAACGAGCCTGTAATG
>OMNO01014917.1:0-11137 GCA_900303215.1 Trachyrincus scabrus | reverse complement strand
AACCATCTGACTCGAATGACCGCATGAACGAAGAGAAGAGAACTGCTGTGAATGGACATACAACACTTTTCGCAAATCCCCACAGCTGCTGAGGCAGTGGTGAGGAGAAAGTGGGTTAGGAGTTAGCAGATCTGCACAAGGAAACCGGACCTATCGCTCTCTCAGCATCACGGCTTTCGCAGCTCCGAAACGGTTCACTCGTTACACCGCGGTGATGGTGCCTAGTATGGCGGTTCCGAAGATGTCCCTAGTTAGTGGAAATGTACATCACAAACAAACGGGTTTGGCAGCGGAGATATCATATTCAAGATCGATAAATGCATACAATTTCAAGATGGCAGTGTAAAGCAATGCAGGATAGATGGAAACAAAAAAATTGAAAGGATGCAATGGTCTGTTAAACAATGGAATGTAGCAGTACTTGTGCCGAGGAAATAGTACACCTACCTTGATGTTATTAACCCAGCAGTCTTCTGTGTAGGGGGTCTTCTTTTACGGAGTAGCCTACTCTTAGTTAGGATAATAAAATCGCTTAAATGATCTAACAGAAATTCTGTTGATTTCGTTGCCAATGACACTGTGGAAAATCACAACATGAGATGTATCTTAGCACAATTCATAATGCTGAAGAATACTGTTTTTATCCATAGATTGCCTTTTGTGCCGGATGTTTTATATTAAAAAAATACCAATAAAGCCTCGTGTTGTGTAGCACAACGGTCGCCAAATTGCTAACGTAAAAGATAGTCTTATTGTCCAGCGAACCAGGAGTGTAGAAAATATTCCCTTGATTCTTCCGTCATCCTATTTTGTTTTTGTGTTGATGATATGAAGGCATAAAAAGGATGCTCTGAGGCAGTGGCAGTGAGCAGGTCCCTTTCTGCCCTGCTGCCTACGGAAGCACTAATGGTCCAAATACGCCTTATTCTCTCGAACGCAAGGGGAGCCAGACAGTGCTAGCAAACTAATAGGATGGCCAGTCCAGCATCCATACCAGATTAACCAGTAGACTTGGAATAAACCAGACAAAGTCACCGGTTCAGTCACATCGCTGTCCAAAATAGAGTTCATGAATTAACTTGAAAGGCTGATTGATCAAACTGCTTTAGCAATGTAAATTATATATATATATTCCATGCCAATAATGCTCTTTTGAATAGAATCGATATAGATATGCGTGATTGAAACTAGTCCATTATAGTGTAGCTATTAAGAGATGCATTACACATTAGGTAGGCCTATCTAAAGTAGGATATATTGTTCTAGACTCTGCTCTACACGTGCGGCACCGGGGACTGCCCATTTGTCCGAAGGCCCATTATTGCGTAACCCCAATAGTTCGAAAATGTTGTTAAGTGTACATGATTAATGTAGACAAAACACGAAATATAAACAATCATATGATATGATGTGCTATTGAAAACAGCGCATCATTGAGGATGCTGAGGAATGTCAATGGGTAGAGGTCAGGTTGTATATTGTTAATTTTATTAAATAATTTTTATTAAATGAATATTTTTAAAGCCATGATATTTTTAGCCAATGGGCACACTAAAAAGCAAGCATTTTGTAAACGGTGTCTTCGCGTTTGCACGTCAAAATATTATGTAATATATATTAAGGGAAAACTCCAGGGAGTGGTCAGTGGGCCGTCGGACCAATGGCATGGCACCCCCGCACCATAGACTAAACCCGCACGGACGCTGCCGGTAGACTTTCATAGTCCATCAAATGTTGCTATAGACGGCATAGCACCGGAGAACTAGCGAGTTTTCCACGCCATCTAGTGGAAATAAGAGATGACATTCATCATAAATTAAAGTCATGTACGAGTTGAATGGATATTTTTCCTTAGGAATGAGTCCAGTGGAGCAGACTTACCGAAGAAAACAGACAATGTTGACTAGGCCTGTAAAACGTAGTCAACCAAAAAATGTTTCTCAATGAGAACTTTTTATTTTTCCATGGACATTTATGTAGGAGGGAGATTGAGCATTGCCATCACACATTAAGTCAAAACTATATGTTTCTTTTTCATATTTTTGAACCACCACATGAACATTGACTGTACAAATGGAACCAATTACAACCACCAAAATATTGGGCTGCATATTGTGCCTGGTTTCCTAAAAATGTTTCTGATAAAAGTTGCACACATTCACAATCAAAAAGAAACCCTTACTGCTTTAACACTTCTAGGAAACCAAGTGAATGGTTTTGTCCAACATATGTTCCCTAAGAATTTTCGGCCTCTCTTATTCTTACTTATTACTTACAAGTGGAGTCAATGGAAACTAGAAGAAGGAATGCTTTCAGGACAAATCCACACAAAACTATGGTATAACATGAAGAAAATCAAAAAAAATAATTTGTGGAAGGATGTGATACAACAACAAAAAAAGTTGCCGCAAGCAACTTGAGTTTTAGTGTTTTGATCCTTTGAGGGGACCCTGGACCACAAATGTAAAACCGGGCCAACACTTCAAGTGACTTAGACGGCAATCAGCAGAAAACATGTGACGTGTAGAAGACAAAAAAAAAAAATCGAGATCCTGCGATTGAGATCACTTAACCCTGTCACACTACACCAGATCTTCGGTAGACACCCCAGATGTTGGTGCATGAGAAAGCTATGATTGCACCATGAACGTTGGCTTCTAGATCTCCAATACCAGGCCAACGGATGTGGCAATGACTTTCTTACACACGTTCACATCTGTGCATTGAACTCTGGGCATTTCATTACAATCTCGCAGCATTCATCACTTGTTAATGTCATTAAAAAGGTACCTTCACCATAATAGTGACTCCTTGGCTGTTTAGATCCATCGTCAGCAGAGACTCATGGAATTGAAATGGAACAAGAGTTCATCCTAACGGCTAAGGGGAAATCAATTGAAATCAAAAGTCGATACGAACGCTTTAGAGGTTGGAAAGCCTTTCGTCTACAGCAATGTCCATTCCTTTTGCCCAACTCGCCATGTGGATTAATACTCTGTATTCTATTCACTGAGAAAATACTGAATCAGGGCCACTGTGGATAAGGACCACTTGAGTATTAACAGTAACCAAAAAAAAACAACAGAAAAATCAAACATACAACAGTACTACACATAATGCTAAACATACTCATGCTTCACAGGGAGAGAAAAAAACCTCATGTATACACACACACACACACATACACAACAACACAGCACATACGTATTTTCAAATTCTTATTTTTAACCGGTCATCTGGGAAGAGTGCCTATTCACCAAAGTAGTAAAATTAACCTATTAATATGAAGTCAAATTTAACCATGCGTAATTTATTATATTAAAAAGCGGGGCCATGACACATGATGATCGCATGTTTAAAAACCATCACCTACAGTAGCTATCCATATAACCATTTGTTTTGAAAGGCTAAATTGGTTAATGTTGTAAGAAAAGTGTTTAGTCAATCAAAAGTCATGTCACTTTGACATGACTTTTAAACTATGGCGCTTATTTAGCTTTTGAATATTTCCAGTTCACCTATGAACAGCTGTGTTCAGGCCAAAGGGTACATATGCCACTCTATAGCAAATGACGGTTAAAAATAATCACAGACAAGAAAAATACATATAAATAATTTACGATATATTTACACAATAATGTATGATATTTTCCAGCAGTGTCTTCATTGCATCTTCTCATCTTTGTGAACAAATCTTCTTAATCTCCCATCTTTACTTTTGATGTCTGGAAGAAAAATTGGGACCAAATTATAAACATTTTAAAGGGTTAGCAGAAACCGTAAACAACGACAGGTCCCTTTTCAACAGCTCAGCTAAACCATAAGCTAAACACAAGACGACTGCTGAGCAAGCTTCGTTAGATTAACATGTTCTCATCTCTATGGCCATGACCCCTCCAGCAGACACCCAAGAGGTGAAGAGTCATAAGTAAGTAAGGGGAAGGCAAGTGCAGAATCTATATAATTTTGTAGTGTTCAGAAAGAATAAAAAAGGAACCAATATGAGGGACACAATGAGTGGAACAGAGACAATATAAAAAGGTATTCACAGAGGATGGATGAAAATAATAGGATTGTAGGGTAGGAGTTGACAAAATTCACACTTCAGGTGTTAAGTGTTATTTAAGCTGAATTTCATTATGAAACTGTCTTATTTTCATGGAAAAGACCTGAGATGCTTACATGCCTTACATATAGGCCTATATAATCATGTGCTTGACCTACTTTACCAATCACGGCCATTGAACCTGCACTATGTACATCTTTCTACTGCAGCTACTTACTCCATAAAAAAAATATCTGAACTAGAAAGTTTCTCAAGACTAAAATGCACCCATCCACGAGTCAATCTATCCAGGGAATTTTATTCTGATCAATTTTTCGACAGTAACTGAAAATGATATGGCTACAACTGTAGCTACAACTCAAGCCACTAAGGATGCTAACGGGAAAACTTACATGGTGGTGGTTTAAATGGCGGAAAAAATGTGACGGTCTCGTTTACCTGCAGAATGGCTACAATGACGCCAAACAGGCCGATGGCGCTGCCAAAGATTTCCACGATGAGGATTTTGACAAAGAGGCTAGGGTTCTGGGCATCAGCCAGGGCAGCCCCGCTGCCCACAATACCAACACAGATGCCACAGAAGAGATTGGAGAAGCCCACGGTCAGCCCAGCACCAAACATAGAGTAACCTAGGATTCAAAGGGGTTAAAGAGGTTCATCAAGGGTAATAAAGATGGTATAGTGTGTATGATTAGGGATGTCAGTTTCGGTTTATTTAGCTTTCAATAGCCCGACACCCAATAACGCAAAATGATGTGAGACATGACGCTTTTTTTTTTTGTTGACATTGTTTAAGTTCTTCGCTTTAATTAAAAAGTTTTAATTTAAAAAGGAAACTAAAAAAGAAGTTCATCAGCACCTGAAGCTGCTACAAATTCCGACTGTGAGTGAAAATCCGTTAGTGAATA
The DNA here is from genome assembly GCA_900303215.1 of Trachyrincus scabrus. NCBI lineage: Eukaryota > Metazoa > Chordata > Actinopteri > Gadiformes > Macrouridae > Trachyrincus > Trachyrincus scabrus. The sequence continues at coordinate 6,163 of OMNO01014917.1, read as the reverse complement.
TCAACAGAATATCTGGTGAGTCAAACGAGTATTTGTGCAAATGGAATGACACTTAATATTTGTTTAAGTAGAAGTTCATGTTGGAAAGACTTACTATCTTAATAGTTTCTGGTTAGGTAGCTAGCTCAAGAATGGTGATCCAACCATCGTAACCATTTCTCTGGAGCAGAGTGTGTGTGTGTGTGTATGAAAATGAACCTATAAACCTGCGTAACCGGTCAAAAATATTCTCGGTGGTTAACCGTTGACATCCCTATGTATGATGGATGTGTGGTTTGCGTGGTGGTTTTAAGCTCTCCATTTGCATGTTCTCTCACCAGCTTGGTAATTCCTTGCACCGATGGTTTCGGGAGTGGTTCCACTGAAGTTCTGTAAAAGAGCAGAGACTAGTTTCTTGTTGTTGACATACACTATGTGATGACCAAAACACAGTTCTTCGTCCTTTAAATCTCACTAAACTTCAGTCATGTGCATGGTGACGGGACGAGCAGAAGCCTTTGAAATGCTTAATACATGCTTCATATTTTCCAATGTGTCATGGTGCTCACCTCAGCCATGTTGCTGATGACGATGGCCATGATAATTCCATAAATGGCCACCGCCTCACAAAAGATGATGCTGAAAGAAAGGAGAAAAAAATAAAGATATTTTGAATTCCTGGCCATATTGTGACATTCATCAGTAGTGTGCCAAATACCAAAGATTGCTGTGATGATACATTCTTTCATATTGTCAAGCGGTTATGTGACCATACATATATGCATCCAATTTGCACAGAAAACAACGTGCACACATTGTGTTTTTTTACAGCAAACTGAAATCTATACAACACAGATTGTGGTCATCATCCGATCAGCTGTCAGAAGTCTGCATGCTTCCTTGCCAAATTCAAGTCACAGTAAACCTCCAGTTTATCTCCAGTTTGTGTCTAAAGATGATCGTACCTGACCAAGTTCTTGGTTTTGATTCGCGGAGCCTTGACACCACCACCAATGATGCTGGATCCCGTGATGTAGATTCCCCTGGGAAACCCCAACAATGACAAAAGTGAAACAGTGTCAAACACAGCCATTCATGATTTCGACATGCACAACCACAATAGTTCATACTTCATATGCTCCAGTTGTTCTTGTTGGTTAACAATTGAGGAAGTGAATAATTCAGTAAGTTTGCAAGGTGGGAATTGTAGCTCATGCTCGACAATTCCGTTAACAGGACCAAGACGGAGGGACAGTGACGGCCAAACATTAGCGACATAGAGTGTGTACAAATATGCTTCTCACCAGGCTGCCCCTACTACAGAGAGGGAGATAGCGAGACCAATACCCAGGTTTGCCCACATATATGGGGACGTCTCTGTCAGGAACCTAAATAATAACAAAATACAAAACACAGTTGAGTTTAGCATATACGTATTGAAGCCCATAGGTATAGATAGACAGTTATAGTAAAAAAACATGTAATAATAAATAAAAGGCTGCAACAGTTCTTACCATGCGACATCAAAACGGAATCCAAGATCAAAGATCGTATAACATATACCTAAAAAGATTTTAAAAAAATTTAATTATATTTTTCTTAATTACAAAGCTCTGCATACAAGCCTAGAACAAATGCACATTTTGCAGCACGTATCTCATGTGACTGGATTCTCTGAGTAACACTTCCATAAACACAGACAAACCCCCAGCCTATATGAATCAATCCATTGTATTTAATCCAATTCGACTTTATGCCGCAAATGTACTATACTCATCATAAACTACGAAGGATCACATCAAATAATCTTAACACACGAGCAGAAATATGTAACTTGGGCCTATGTGATGTGTGACTTTCGTGTCATGTGATCATCAAATCCAGTTCCTCAGTCATATGTGGTTGTGCTAACACGCAAGCTAGTACAGCTTAAAGTGGCTAGCTTACATCTGACAGGTTCGCCTGAGCAAGGCAGTACTTGACGAATGGTCTCATGGTCTCAGCATTGTAGACTCAGAGTCAGACTATAAGTCCCAACAGTTAAAATTAGCCTGATGTTAGATTTGCTAAATGAGCAAAGCAAAGCCAAGGTTGCACTTGGGCTTGGTTAGCATTAGCTGGGGACGCATAGGCAGGCATAACACATGCTCAAATGCACTATTTTATCATTATTACACGGTAGGATTGTCATGCCGTACAATTCAAAAAGCTCTTACAGTGGCTTAAGTCAGTGATATAAGGCTCATTCATTCGCCTGTGGGTTATGCAATGGATGTATCCTAAACCATATGTTCCAGGAGTTAGACGGCTCCCCTGATACCTGAACACATTGCAGTACAAGATAATTACAAACACGCCTCGCGTGTCAATTCGTGACGACAAGAGCCTTCGTGTGCTCGCCCAACCTAATGTATGGTGTATTAAATGTCACAATCCATGCACATTTTGAGGAAAAAAACCGAGTCCTTACCGACGATTAGTATAGTACTCCAAAAGGCCAAAGTGACCCCGGTGTACAGAATGGCGTGTCCGTTCATCATCCACTCCACAAGCATTTACCCGCCGACGGTTCAGGTATATTAGCAGGATATGTACGTTTCAATTTGGACAATTTCCGCCCAAAAACACGCACAAGAGCTTAAATGGTTACGTTTTAAAACGTCTTCGGAGGCGATGGAAAACAGTCTCGCAGCATCGAAAGAGGAAGCCAGCTGGGGTCACCTGATCGAGGCTGGGTAGTAGCACGTGACCAAAGTCGTGACGCATTGGTGTCAACGTTTAGAGGCGTTACGGTCGGGAAAATTATTATTATTATTATTATTATCAGTCGTTATTATTTAATAATTTCATTGTTGGTAGCCGTTACTGTTTTCTACTAAATGCAGCGACGCAGCTTAGATTGTATAGAGTAAAGGATGTACATTGTACTACATGCCGAAATGTACACGGCACTAAAGATGCAATTCAATTTATGGACACACGATGTCGCCCTTGAATTAACAAACAAATAGCTCTGGAACAACTCAGGCCTGCCTGGTGGAGACTGGGACTTATTATGAGTTGATTTAATGTATTAATGATCTTGACCACCTCCCTTCAGTTGGGATTTTTGTAAAGCAGTAGGCCTACTTCTGGAAAGAGAGATACAGGCAATTTGAATATATACATATATACCTGTAGTTTGGGGCCGTTTTCTTCTAACTAAAAGCCCTCAAGTGTTTTGTTGTTTTGCATGAGTTTACAAAGGCTTTCAGTAGCCCCGGGGAATTTGGTGCTAGTAATTCTACTTTTTGTAATATGTGTCGTAATAATGTTGTAGACCTAATAGTAGGCTAATATGATCTTAATAGCTTAGTGAAATCTAGCCTAAACCATCATCACCATATGATACAACATATATGCCTTAGATGCATACTGCTATTTGACTTAAAGTTAAATATAATCTGTTGATAACACAAATGGATATACACGTCTTAGGCCTATATTCCTTCTCCAATGCCAACAACACCAGGCCTATTCTCTATGTGTTTTGTTATTTTAAGCTTTAAGCAATAAGTTAACTGGATGCTGGATAACTGGATTTTTGTATGCACACAGGGAGCCAAACTATGTCAAAGTAGGAACAGAGAAATGTAGGCCGTCATCACGTGCTGGATTTCAAACCTGCTCAAGGTAAACAAATGATTGAATGACTCTTTCATCTGTTTATGGCAACAAAACTAGGCAACCAACCCAAAAAATATAATCCTGGTTCACTTTTATTATATATTCATTTATAATACCACATAACTCACCAGCACAGGCTACACCCGTTGCCATCAGCAAACATTTTGGCGAGTGTATTAGTCAAAAATGTCAAGAGACCCCATTCTTATCTGAAATATTTAAAAGGTGATCTTTAATGAGTGCCCTGCGGCATTGAAAAATACCCGCAGTTAACTACACAGTGAAAATGAATATTTTTTATTCCAAGTTGTGCGTATTAATTATAGAGGAAAAAATTATTGCTTTACATAACCTGTGCTCATTAAATGCACACATTGCATCGATGTGCATCTTTCCCAGGGCATTTCCCTGAGTGTATACACCCATACACATTCGGTATTAAAGATCTAAATTGTGATATTATACGAGATGAGCATGCATGTCCTGACAGGATTCACGCAAACCTAGATATAGTCGGCTCCCCTGAGTAAAATGACTAACACTCACTCTATAGGCTATGCACTGTACATCTCTAGCCCCCAATTGACTTACTAATATATATATACAGTATATATATATACATATGTGGCAGTTTCCCCTGCCACATGCCAACTACAGTGGCTTTTTAGGGCTCCTCCAACGGCAGGACACAGGCAGATGATGATTTAACCGGTTTATTGTAAAGTTTGAGAAAAGTTTGAACAAGCAGAGCAGGTGGTACGTGCTGACATGCTAGTGCTCCTCCTGAGTGTGTGTACTGGTGGCTGGTTTAACCAACCTTCATATGGCCACACGCACATGCAGGTACACACACACACACACACACTAAAAAGTAAATGTCTGTGATTCAAATGTAGACAAATGGTAGTGAGGTTAATGGCGTTGACCTCACAGTGTAATTCAGTACAGGGGATTCATCAAGCTTCACCAAGGCCTACTTCTTATCTCGCTGTTTTTGAACTCTTCCACAGTTGGATTCCATTTTATTCTATATTTTCATTCATTCTTTTTCGACTGAAAACTTTTTTGTTGTTGTTTACTAGCCAACTATATCCTGATCCTGGTTGGTTTCCTTTGTTGTAATTTCAAAGACTTTACACTTCAACAGCCAGGATAAGAGTTATAGTCCGTCACTCACACACACACACAGCTATTGTGATCTTTCCCCACGGGTCTCTCTTAATATCTAAATAATTAAACTTAAATTCCCTTCTTTCTCTGTCACACCATCCCTTCCCCCCACCTCTGAGGTAGGCCTAATCGCCATTCATTCATAGCAGTGAGGTTTATAATTATGTCCGTGGATGCTAGAGACGCTCCCATCTGTAGCAGATAAACAAATAGTTCATGTTCCCCTGTACAAATTAGCTAGGCCTATCTTTAGAAAAGTACATTGAGTTTTTCCATGCGAACAGCACCGATGTTCAAACAACGCACACACATTGTTTCTGCGCGAATTGGATACTTATATGTATGGTCACATACCACTTTTCCTTCTTTCATTTCAAACTGAAAGCAGCAGCCTTTGTGATTAGCATGTTCGCAGCCTCTGTTCAGGTATAATGGGGCCTAACTGGAATAGCTCTCAGCAATTGTTTTAATTGTCCCCAGTTGCTATGGAAATGAACAGAACTTACAATTGTATGATATATAGGCCAACTTCAAATGTGTATGTGTTCTGTTTTATTCATGCATAGGCCTATATTATTTTAGGCCTATAGTATTTTATGGATCCCAGAGCCAGAGGGCACCATTTGGTTATCTCAACAACAGTAAGCCTAGTAGGCCTACATTACAGAGAAGGAATATATGGATTAAAAGCAAAACAAATATTTAAAACAAAACAAATATCATTAAAAGTATTCAGTGTCTTAAGATTTCACAGAAGTAGGCTACAGCATATAAAACAATAGATTGTGGAATAAGTTGCCATCATGAGGTGCTATGTGAATGCGGACCAGTCTTAATGATATAGACTGAGGTTATCAATGTGACAATTTGTTATTGTAAAAACATAAAACACGCCCAAAAATAGGTGTGTTTTACAAACAAAATGTTTTGCAGCCTCTGATGTTTCATTCATCAACAGTGTTTTCCCCTCCTCTTCGGCTTGATATAATAACTGTATTTCTAACTTACCTGAACCCTTAACCTGCTAATGGGGTTTGACTGAAAGAAATATTGATCTGTCTGCTCTAAAGCGTACACGTAATGGCACAATGGTTTTTTTAAAATCTATAATTCGATTTGTCCTCAGAGGCTAGCCGTAATGCTCAGAGGGAAATCTTGGGTTTTACATTCGTCATCGGCAGTAGACACGGACTGTTGTTGTTGTCATGGATATGCCCCCTTTGTGTGGTTGTGGGGTAAAGACTGTGGTTAGCCTATCGGTGGTTCTGTGTGGCTGGAGGAATCTTGAGGGGCTGGACTGTGGATCCTTTAACTCGTTGGCCAGTGGGTCGGTTCTGGGGCTGTCTGT